>CAIGRN010193942.1:0-19453 GCA_903798345.1 Fraxinus anomala | reverse complement strand
GTCTTGGGGAACATGAAATTCTAGTATTTTCGAAAAAGAATTTTCTATGTCAAATATAGGGTCTATTTGTCGAAATGTTTGAAAAGTTAAAAGTTGTTTATGAAATTAAGAAATTTATATTGAACATATTTGAATAATTTTTTTAGAATGTTTGATCTGACTAAAATTTTTTTTAGATAAAGTTGATCTAATATAGCAGTTCTTCTACAAGAAATAAAAATAAAAGTAGGAGTTCGATCAAACGGGGTCATAATATCCACATCATGCACTTTCTTCATTAGGAAGATGGAATTAGGAGAAATTTTTGAGTATCCACAACTTTCAAAGTATGCGCTCTACTTCTTCCGAGAAGATGAGATTAGGAGAAAATTTTGAGTATCCATAAACAATCACGCTTTCGATTGAAATTAGACACGTATTTAATTTACAATATTGGAGAAAATTAAAGAAAGCGGGTTGAAGATCGACCCGTTAGCAGAATTTTGACGAAAAGATTGTTGACATTAGGTGGAGACATTTTCTTTGTTCCTTTCAAAGAAATTAAAATTTTATATATTTATTATTACAGTTCTTCGTATGATTTCTCAATATTTAGTTATTTAAATTTTAATGATTTCAAGTATCCCATTGAATAAACAAGTTGTTAATCAGGTCCAATGGCATCACGTTGGAAGAGCAACCTCCACCAATGCAACCTAGAAATTATCAAAATTAATATGGTGAAATATCGAGCTATTATAAGAGGTTAATTACAATTGGAGTACGAGAATTTTCAAGCAATTTCCATGATTAAAAAAATAAAAAATAAAAAATTACTCTATTCTCACTAATTTAAAACTCAAACAAACTACATCTATTTTTTCATTTACATTTTTTTGTCACGATATTGTACAAACTTAAATTTCATGTGGTTTTTTTAACACGAGTTAGATCAGTTTCTTCCAAAAATGTTTCTAATCAGATAAATCACTTTCAAAAATTAAACAAATATATTAAAAGCAACTTTTTAACGTTAGAAATAATTTTTAAATATTCAAAAGGTCCGTCGAACGGCTCTAATAAGTCATGTGACCTTTTATCAAAATAAAGTGATCTTCTAGATATTGAAATCAAATTGAGATTTTATGCCCCTCGAGTCAGCGCCCACGATTTGTAGCTTTTTGTTTTGTATTAGCTCAAAGGAAACTTTGTTCCCCCTTGAATTAAAGCTTGACAAAGTCGTGAATGACAATAATTAAAATATTAATTGGATAATATATTGCTTCTAAAAAAATGGATGATATCAAATTTTAAAAAAAAAAATCATCTTTCAAGGAAAATCGAATCTAGTGTAGACTGATAGCTAATGAAAAAAAAAAAAAAAAGGTAGTCTAAGGTGTAATTTGACAATATTTTTTTTATAAAAGTTTTAGCGAATATTGATTTTAAAAAAAATGATGAAATATGTAATTGAAGGATTGATAAATTGTTAATACCATAAAATATGTAATTAAAATTAAATTTGACTAGTTGAAAAATTGATAAGCAAACACTATATTGCAAAATAAAAAAGACAAAATTTTAATTACTTATTGCCCATTGAAGGGTTAATTTCAATTTTGGTAAACTGAACTCTCAATTAGGACACCAACTAGTTCCGTTTCTTAGTAAATAACACACCTAAATATGTTGTGACTTTAAAAACATTGAAATTGAGGATGAAAAGAGTTCAGAGTATGTTCCGTCGGATGATTTATATCGATTTTCAAACATTATTTATTCTCGTATATTTATAGTCATGACATGATTAGGTGACATTTTTTCGTGTTCTTATAAGATCGAGACACTAAGTTTAGTAATATTGGCTGACATAATGATTAACAATAAAAGTAAATTAAAGTTTAATGATTGGGAAACTCAATTGAAGTTTAACTGAAAGTTTAGTAACCAAAATTGAAATTAATCCCGAATTAGACAAGGTTTGATTGACTATGGAACACTACACAAAAAGTAGGAATATTGGACTGACCAACCAGCGATTTGTGGTTATTAGCACCTTCGTTGATGACCACCAATAAAGAATTGCAAACGTTTCGTGTTACACGAGTTCAAGAATAATGTTATTTAGCAAAATTAAAGGTTAATATTATTCTAGAAGAAATAACATTATTTATATCTATTAGAGTGATCGCCATCTATACGGCACAAATATGATGTGGTGTGACATGATAAGTCAATCAAGTCATTGTCTGATTTTGCTAAAAATAAGATTGTTAGTAGATTTTGATAAAAGTTGATTAAATGCGTAGTTAAAAATTGATAAAAATTTTAGGTCCTATGAAATGTGTGTAAAATTAATTGTTAACTTTGACTTATATTTGTATCAATTTTTTTAGCTAAACCAAACAGAAAAATGCGTGGATATGAGACTTTTTATGAGTTTCTAATGTTAAGACGCCAATATATATGTCAAATAAGTAATAGTAAGCGATTTACGTCTTAAAATAAGTTATGAATCTCATTTAAGATATTCAGTCACTTAATTGACACACGTTTAATACTAATTAAGCTACTTAGCATTACTCAATTTTATTTTGAGTAAATTTAGAATTAATTACACGAGTTCTTTTATACCATTTTTATTCGATTTATTGCTATATGATATAAGCATAGCGAGAAATTAGGTATAACAAATAACTCCAAAAATAAGTTGATTTTGTTTACTCGAGAATTTAGAAGTCATTTATTCACCACGGGATATTGTATAACTTATCTTGATCAACAAATTTATTGATTCGAGGGTGTACCAAAATTGGATCGAAAAATTTTAAAAACTCCCAAGGTCTATAAATTTATTGCAAAATATTAAAAATAATCAACCCTCGTTCTATATCTTCTAACTAAATACATATTTAAAGAAACAAATAAAACTCCTAATAAACATATAAATTAAATTATTTTGTGCCAAAATAAAAAGAACTCGTCGTGACAGCCTAAAGTACATTGGCAGAAGGGCGTTTCTGCATTAAAAAAGAAATATATCTACTTGCGTCACTATATCTATTACAAAGATTTAAAGCAATTAAATCTTCAATAAGAAAAACATAAATTAAGAAAAAAACTGCTCCAGCAATTGCATTGTCGGCAAGAAACAACATAAATTAAGTTGTTTCTATCATCAATTAAATGATTTTATTTCTGTGATAGTGATTTTAGAGTTGAATAGTGGGTTAATAACCCAAATGGTCACTGAACTTTGCAAAAAAAAACTTCACAGGATCACTCAACTTTAAAAATCACTCAAGTTATCGCTGAACTTTGCAAAAGGTTTACACGGGATCACTGAACTTTAAAAATCATTACATTCATCACTAGTGATCCCCTGAAAAACTTTTTGCAACATTCAGTGATCCTGTGGAATTTTTTTACAAAGTTTAAAGATGAATTGAGTGATTTTTAAAATTTAGCGATCCCGTGTAAACCTTTTGCAAAGTTCAGTGATAACGTAAGTGATTTTTAAAGTTCAGTAATCATGTGAAATTTTTTTTGTAAAGTTCAGTGACCATTTGGGTTATTAACCCTTGAATAGTCAACATCAACTTTTGCAAGTGTTGAAGTCTGCCAGAATCTTAGTTTAACCACCAAACATTTAAAACCAAGCAACTGTTTTTCAGTCAATATTTGTAATAAGCCAAGGCTGTTACAATTCAACGTCACAATTTTTTCAATAAACTGATAGTCGCAGACCTACTGAATTTAGGCAAAATTAAGTGTGCGCGCTCGAGCGCGCATATCTTTATTTTGTGAAGACGAACAATTCTATGTCTATGCATTTACTAGTTTGATGTACACGTCATAATTTTTAACAAAATAAATAAATAAATTGAAACCCGCCTCAAGGTTCGTTTCAAACTGAAGCGTGCAAAAAACGTCGCAAGATGCCGATTGTGAAGTAATACTTGGACATATACGCTTCAATTTTGTGAGGCATGCCTCAAAATTTATTATGACCACAGAACATAAAAGTCTAATGGACTCAATATATATATATATAGACTTTTCTTTTGTTTGCTTGCACACTTTAAATTGTTCTATTAAGATTTTTAAGAATGTCTACGACGTAATATGAACTTAGTTTTTATTTATTAATTATTTAATTTTTTTTAATGAAAAGGTGACACTTAGGCATCACCTCATAAAACAAAACATCTCGGTACCCGAATAGTCTTTTTAAAACATTGGTACAAATGCGTAAAATGTGCTTATAAACTAGCGTAGACTTTTCACGAAGTAATTGTTACGATCAGTGCCTTCAAAATTATTTCTACAATGTTGGATAACTCGCCGAAACCAATCTTCTAATGAAAATAGCCATCTAATTTAGTCCCAACAACGGTCTAAAGGGACGTCTACTCTACAACTAGTGTTGCAAGCATGCAGTAGAAGAACTCAATCTTCATGGTACCGTATGTAATGGACTACTTATAATTTCTGCAACTACTGCATAATCATATATTTATTTCTCTAGAAGTATAATCAACAAAGATTTGTTTGAGTAGCGTTCATCACAATATAATTTTACAGCTCGGATTTATTTATATGTCTGAATACTATAAGCCGGAGAAACAGCCATAGAAGAAAAAGATCGGCCTCCCAGACCAAGTTCTGGGCTAATTTCTGTGAGTGAGACACGGAGCTGTTGAGATAAAATTTAGAGTTTAGCAATAGCATGTGGAGGAATTTTCGACCTTCTTGGGAGATCTAAATCTTCCCAGTCCTCGTCATTTATCTTTGAGAAGTAACGGTCAACCATATCCTCGGTGATTTGCTCCAGCTTGGAGGGTTCCCACTGGAAAAGAAGAAAAGGGGGAAGGAAAGTCTCTATAAGAACACAGGTGTGTGTGTGTGTGTGTGTGTGCAATTCTAAATGCAAGAACTAGTGGAACGTCCATGCACCTTTGGATTCTTATCCTTGTCCAACAGTATGGCTCTGCATCCCTGCATTTGAAGATGACTTCAGACATCTGACTGATTATATAGAGTACAAGTTGAGTTGGTTCACCTCGAAAAAATCCTTGCCTATTTCTCCCCGCATGACAGTACAAACCATTCTGTATTCTCGGACAAGGCATTTACCTATGCCTTGGAGCCTGCCTTCTCTAATCTGGATAGGACATGCAAACCAAATTAACATTATTAAAACTGTGAAGATCTATCAAATTCCGAAAATTTTTGTCCTTAAAATAAAATTCAACTTTGTAGTTCCATCCCACCAGTAAAAAATTCAACCTCCTTCCCATCAATTCAACATGAGATATAAAACTTGTACCTTTCAGTCTTTAGCTCCCATCCACTAAACTGTTTAAATTTGTTGTCCTTTTCTTTTTTTTCTTTTCTTCAGTATGAAGAAATACTCCACCCACATGGTGGTTGATTAAAAAAAAGCTACGAAACAAATAATCTAATCTTAAACCTCCACTTTTCTGGTCTTTAAGATTCAAAACAATTCTCAAGCGCTCCCCCCACAAGCACCCCCCATCCCCACACACAGTGAAAGATATACATATAATCAAAATATAAATTCGACACAGAAAATTGACCTAAGCTAATCAGACAAAGTAGGAAGAATAAATAAAAAATGAGCCATACTGATCTAAGAGAAATTTTAAGGCTTGTCGGGGACGCTTTCTTCAATGACTGAATTGTAGAAGAAATCCACTCATCCTCCTTGTCAGCAGCCTCCCTTTCCTAGAAATATACAAACAAAAAATTGGTCAATTAACTGTTAAAATTTAATCATTGCTTGAGCATGCAGCAACATTTATAAAATTAATTGAAATTTTGTCTCATATAATTTGCATGTATGGATTCGCCTTTTTAACTTACAAGGGCTAATATAATCTCTTCAACTGTTCTCCGAGAAAAACACTTATTGATGAGGTTCAACCTGTATATGTAGTCGCAAGAAAATGAGATTGAGAAATGAGATGTGGCCAGGTAACAGAGTTCCAACAAATGACAAGAAACATCTTGCATAAGCAAAAAAAAAATTGACGTTGGCAAGTCTTAACATTTTTGAGCGTGCAAGAACACAGAAAAAGGCTTGAAAAAGAGGTCTATGAGATGAAGGCTTCTTCATTAAAAGGGCACAAAAGTAATGAAGTCACACTTAGAAAGGTCACAGAGATGCATATACTCCAAGTGGAATTGGTAAAATGACATAACACGATTGATTCACAAACTTAAGAGGCCCGATTGAGTAGTGGGGGAGGCTAGAGTGGAGATAATTATCAATGATGATTAGATTTACTTTTTTAATTCATGCATATATTGTATGTGATTCTTTTGTCAATACTCAATGGTCCCCCATAAATAGATTTTAACCTGCCAGATCCAAGATTATACTTACCTGTGGCAATCACTCCTTTCTTTCAAATTTGGTACCAACGAGAACTCATTGATAGTGGCAGAAATAACTGCGGGATCATTAGAATCTGCTTTACACAGTGCATCTTCTAATAATGATAGTTTCTGCCAAACAACATAATACAAAATAAATTAACTGTACACACAAATGAGAATTTGCAGAAAAGAAGTTTGTGAAGACGTATGACCAAAATTATGGGGGCACTGAAGCAAAACTAGTCCAAATAAGATACAATGGCGAGGTTATGGCACAGGGGGGCCATTCTCGTGGTCGGGGAGTTGGGATAGGATAGGGTTGGACAGCCTTGCCCAGTGGCACTCAGTGAACCTGTCTGAGGCAGAATTATCCTGCCCCATTCCCCATTTATTCGTGCTATACCTTCTCGGCTGATTCCTTGGAACAGATGTAATAATCCGTCTCCTTTCCACCCCCAACTCTAAAGTCTAAACAGCAGTAAAATAACATTGTGCAGGGGCAATCATAACAGTCTCTGCATCAGGAAGGTTCCAAGTAGAAATTGAAAATATGAAATCCTAATAACAGTTGAATTCACAATCCTTTTCCTACTTGATTTCATCATTTTTTGAACTAAGCAGAAACAACCACAACCTGTATCTGATTGCTTCAGATCAGTGATAAAGCTTGTGTATTGAGGGAAAAAAAAAAAAATCTGCTTCGCATGGTTTCCTATGTAGCTTATAGCTTTTCAGCAATTCAATTATTGCTAAACAAATGCTTAAAGCTTGAAGAACCCTGGAGTTTTTAGCTTTTGGTGGCAGTTTAGTAAGTACCAAAAAATAAAAAATAAAACGTTTTGTGGCTTCTACTGCCCAAGATCTTTCACTCGAATCCCCAATACCAGCCCCGCGCCATTTCTCTCACTCATGGCCAAAGTACCAACTGGCAGAGGGCTACCCAGCTCTTGACTGATCCTCTTTCCCTCTCTGTCCCCTCATTATCTATGAACTCACAATTTTATGTGCTAGCACATTTTACTTGGATGATTCTAATACACATTAGCTTGATTGCACAATGAACTAAAATGTAAAACTTCGACGTATATGAATGACCATTTTTGTTCAACTGGATTGATGTCAGGGTAGTTAGTATGATTAATGTGTGTTTCTTTGATCTCCCTAATAAATAGTAGATACATACCGTTTTAACATTTTTTATGTTGTTGAATGAATACAGTTTGCTACATGTATTGAAGTATATAGTTTGTTACATACATTGAAACATTAGAGGCTGGAAATATACATACATTGAAGTTATTGTAGGCCACTCGATGAATAAGGTTATAATTAGTAAAGGAGTATATGATCCTTTGGCAGCATGGTATTCTTTGGTGACAGGATGTTAGATAAGTCAATAGAAAGACAAAGGTTAAGACATCTAAGGATCTGGTGGTGTTAGGTTGGTGCATTTTTCCACAGAAGAATCCGAGTTAAGGGTGGTTTCAGAACGAGAGCCTGTAGCTTTTTCTGGTTGTGCTAAGGAAAAGGAGAAGGAACAACTGAACAAAGAGATTCAAGAATTGATGGGTGGAAAATCATTAGGAAAAGTTTCAGTTTGTAGCCTTTATATGGCCAACAGCGACAAACATATCACTTAAACCTGATGCCCCTAAACAACCTAAGTCAACCTTGGGCATGCTGGGCCTCAGGATCTGGGATCATGAATTCCCAAATCTCAAGCATTGTATCAAGTTCTATATAGAAATACTGTTTGGAGGAATTTTGAAATGACTAAAAGTTTGCAAACATAAAAAAGCTCTATAAGATTTAAACAAACACCTAGGATATCGTCTGAGAGATTTTTTGGAGTATAGGCCCATAACAAAGGGAATCCCACTAGGGTGGACAAAATGATCAAACCAAACAAACCAAACCAGAACCAAATCAAATCGAGTGGCTCAATTCTACAAAAAAAATTAATAATTTTGGTTCTTAGAACCAAGAACCATTTGGTTCTCGAACTAGAACTAGGACCAAATGGTTCTGAACTAGAACCAAACTCAATTTCTTATTAATTGATATTTTACAAATCAGTGAATTACACAAAAAATCCAACTTTTGTGAGTAACTTATTCGTCTACATTAGTGAATCATTGTTATTTGACAATATTTTGTACGCGGATGGAACTTGATATTTTTGTATTCAAGTTATGACTATATTTTATTTGTTAATTTGGACTTTTGTGAATGAATTTTATTACATAGCTTTTGTTTGGTACCGATTAAAATATAGATTTTAGATTATTTTAATCTAAATTAAAATCAACAATTCATTTTAACCATATATTTTATGAGTTTCATAACTTTTCAACCACACATTTTATGTTATTTTATCAAAATTTACTAAAAATCTTATTTCAATCCCCACCAAATATGGGCATAATATTTCATTTGATGATTGATAATTTGAAATTGAATTTGTTGACTGTTTGATGTTTATTTTTATTATTTAGGCATATATTACTAATTTATGGATATAATGATAGATTTTAATTTGTATTTATCATTTGAAAATTTAAGTAATGGAACTAGAACCAAACCAGAGCTGAACGGTTCGGTTCGGTTCGGTTCCGATTTGGTTTCATATCTTTAAAAAAAAAACATTGATTCCATTATTAAAAAAATCATTGGTTCATAGTTTGGTTGTAAACGACAATGTTGTAACAAGACGTGACAAGGAGAAAATAGGAAAACTAATGGAGCAACTTGCTAAAGGCGTTCAAATAAAAAATTAGGCACCTCAGAAGATTGGAATGCTTCACAGGGATTGAGATTTCTCACTCAAAAGGCAGAATAGTAATCTCACAGGAGAAGTTTATAATATACCTCCTTAAGGAGACTGGAATGCTATGATATGTAGACAGCTGGCATTGCAATTGGCCCAAGTCGCAAGTTTGATGTACCAAAAGAATGTGTGTAGGATGACAAATAAACACATTAGTGCCTAGAGGGGATGTTGATAGCACTATCACATACTATTTATCTTGTGGGTGTAGAAAGTAATTCATGCTCAATCCCAAGGAGATACGATACAGGGAGATGCAACCACTTTTCCCTAAAGCTATAGTTCATACAATAAAAGCAATCAAAACTTCTATTACGCAGAATCAGGCTCAGAAATCCACCTTAAACACTATTAGCTCTTAAGTCTGTAGCAACTTCTCTTAGAAAAATCTTAAGTTCCAGACTCAAGATTCTGACAAATGACAATAAGAAAATCGTAAGTCTGTAGCGACTTCTCTTAGAAAAGAAAACTTTATTGTGTACAACGAAACATGTTAGACTTTGAAAACCTATAAGAATCCTTATGATCCAAATCAAGAGAAGTGATTTTTATATTGTAAACTCATGACAATAATAGTTGCAGCATATTAATTCTAGGAGCTCAGGATCATACCTCTGATGGAACAAAGTGAGTTGCTAGACCACATGCAAGCATCTCAGCACCATCCAACCTGGCACCTGTCAGACCAACATATTCTCCTGGTGGAAGTGAAATAAATTAAATGATTGATCATAATTGAGACAAATTCATGTCTAAAAATATCTATACTACTGCGACACGTGGTTAGTTTTTTCTTCTAAAGATACCAACAATGGAAGCAATAATCAAGTATTGCTTCAACAACAGTGATATCGTCAAATGAGTTCATCAGGATCACAAGTGTGAAAGGAAAATGTTAAAAGAGGCAAATGAATTTCTTCAAGGCAAATCTCACACATCAATTAAACCAAAATATTTAACATTTAAATAAGTTGACACGTAATTCAAGGACAACTTTATCGCTTGGAATACCTAAAGTTTAACTGAGTTTCTTCAGCAACTGAAATTTTTTAAAGAAAAGCTCATCGTTTGCTAAAACATTATCGAGAAACTTCTTATGGATTCATAATCAACTATACTGTGGATTAATCAGAGGTTTCCTGCATATCTCAAGGAGGACGTTTGTCTACGTACATCTCATGTAAGGTAGTATTCAGGAAATTTAGACTTTACTTAAAAGGTTTCTTGGTTTCCTAGTATATTGCCCAAGAAAGTTTTTATGCACAGAGTTTATCTTTGTGCTGAGAACTTTGTGGTTTCGATGGAAGAAATGTCACAACTTTCAGAAGTAAATAATATCTGCAAATACCAGCAAGTTGCAGCCAGTGTCATGTGCTTAAATACCCTCCCTCCACGTTCAAATACAAAATTTGGACCTCTTTTGTCATGATCCACCTTATGCAACCAACAAAATTTTTATTTCAAAGTAAGGTAAAGAATTCTCAGAGATCGTCAAAGAAACACCAAATCACCAATAATTGTAAGCAATAACTAAAAAGAGAAGATGTTGTGCAGTATCTGATTATTTAGAAGATGAATGATAAACCAATAAAGAAGTTTCAACCAACATAAAATTGCAATGAAATAAAATGTTTTGATCTCATTTTCAATAATTTTCAAATATGGTAAAAGTTTGTGATCTCGTAAAATGTCAAAACTGCGAGTAGCTGCTAAAATAGATAATCCGGCTATCTTCCAAAAAAAAAAGCTTGTGGTTGTGTAAGACCGTGTCATATAAGTTTATCAAACAAAAAAAATTAAATAGTGCCAGCACTAAATGACCCAGAAAACAATACGAAGAAACATATCTGTGCATGCACACACAAAAACTTAATCTAATGTTTTCACTTGTGATCCAAAGGGTAGTAGGAAACAATGAAGAAGTACGACAATTTATATAAAAGAACCAAAAAATGGACTCTGCAGCCTATCAAAGACAAACAAAACGAAATGCTCTTCTTAGTAGTCCCACATTTATTTCATTCAAGGTCTTTATTATGTATAAATTTGTTCATTAACATTTCGATATCAACTGGAATTTAGCTCAGCTTCTAATGTGCATTGTTGTTGTTACAATAATACCATAAATCCATAATTAGCCGCAGCATCCAATCTAACAAGAGATAGATGACACAGCAATCAGCCATGATATCAGAACAAGGTAAATATCTAAGAAGAATATGCAATGGGCCTTAATATAGAAATATGCAGAAGCACGAGAGCATAATTAGGAATTACCAAAGAATCCAGGGAGTCTTGACAAAAAGTAAGAGGCACCAACATCTGGGAAAAGTCCCAATGCTGTTTCAGGCATAGCAAAAAGCTGCAAGAAGGTCAAAATGAGTGCATTTTTTGAAACACGGAATGAATGAGTAACAACATATCACTCAGCTGAGTTATACAAATAATTGTCAGAAGGTACTACAATTTCACAATGTTATCGAGTATAATCACATCAAAGGATGTAATTAGACACCCGCATATGGTGTAAAGCCCAAAAGTCAACACAACCCAAACTTTTGGCTCAAGGCCCATCATATATGATATGTAACTTTACCAAATAAACACAGAGAAGGTAAGGAAGCAGAAAGGTGAATGTAATTACTATATTCCTCCAAATGTTAGTCCAAATTTCAGGGGTACACAATTTCAGTACAATTTTTTATCCAGGCCAATGATGATTTAACATCTTCCTGCTGCTAAAGGACTAAATTGGGGGAAAACAATCACCAGAAATAATGTAGATGCAATATTTTGCTTAACAAATATTTGAACACCCCTCTGAATTGAGAATGACATAGATTTTTTTGGAGACACAGTAAACCCAGTTAGAATCATCCCACCTAAAGAAATGGATAGATTGTTCCTTTAAGGCACCAAGTTTCTAAAAAAAGCCCAACATTGGTATTCCCAAAAACAACAAAAAAAGGTTTATTCCCATGAAAACCTAAAATACGTTATTGCTGAGCATAATCATTCATGAAAACTAATAGAAACAAGAACAACTCTCATGTTTCAATCGTCCTTATCCCGTCTTATTGTACAAAATACCACATCACCTTGCTTCATTCAAGCTCACAACTTACTAGTTATCCCATAAAACTAAAAGTCAAGGGAAATGCTTGAGACTTCAAAGGTGTTCATCATATAATGTGTCAAGAGTCAAACTTTTAAGTTAAAATCTTAGTATCCAAATCTACAATCATAAATTCATTCTGAAAATAAAAATAACAATATCAAGGAGTATCAACTGCAGATATAGAGTTAACACTGCATCTTGAAATAGAAAAAATAATTACCGAATTCTCTGTTGCGACACGGAATCTACCGTGTATTGAAACACCAGCTCCTCCTCCCATGACAATTCCATTGAGAATTGAAACCTTCATACATATTTGCAGAGGAACAGTAAAGTTACTGAACACATTGAAATGAAAATGGTGCAGCTAGTTAACTTCACAACGCATTTAACAGGAAAAAAACAACAAATTAGTGAATGATTTTCTACATTAGCACCTGAGGTTTGCTGTGTGTAGCCATCACATAGTTCAAGATGAATTCTCTTCCAAAAAAATTAGCTCCAAGTCTCCAATTACCTGATGCTCACAGGAAATATGGCATCATA
Source organism: Fraxinus anomala (assembly GCA_903798345.1). NCBI lineage: Eukaryota > Viridiplantae > Streptophyta > Magnoliopsida > Lamiales > Oleaceae > Fraxinus > Fraxinus anomala. The sequence continues at coordinate 6,581 of CAIGRN010193942.1, read as the reverse complement.
ACATATTATGTATGGACCTTATGTTGTTTCAAGTGCATGCCAGAGTTCTGACGGCTATATCAAAGCCATTGAAAGGATTGATTAAGAACAAAAGCCAGCTAATATTAAATTTAAGGGAATAGGAAAAGTTCATGGGAAAGTAATTATTAGTCCATTTGCTAATTGGATTCTGAATTGAGGACTTGCCTGTTTAAAAATTTAGCACTGATAAAAGGGTTTGTGAGTAAAGTTAAATAATCATCAGTTAACATGTTAGTCCCAAGGTAGCTTGCTTGCTTAAGTAGTCAATGAATTGCATCACCAGATGTAGACACATTGTTGCTTGATCATTTGCTCTCACCATACTATTTCCAAGCACGTGAGGACTATCAAGGACACACCTCAGGTGTACCAGCTATTGTCATTGAGTAGATATAGGAGAAATACCTCTATTTAATTTTCAGTAAGCAATCATGGGTTTGAACCCCATTTTACAAGAGGCTGTAGAAATTTTCTTTCCCGTTATTGAAAATCTCAAATACCGATTTCATAACATTGATATCCATATTCGGTTAAAAAGTGAACTTACTGAATCTATTAGCTGATCACCAAACTTCAAGGTCAATTCAACCAAAGGCCGCGACGTTCTATTTTTACTAAAGTGACTAGTCTATGATCCGAATAAAGTCATCTCTAAGTGGATACTAGGTTTCAAGAGATTCAACCTATGCTGATGCAGAAATTAATCAGATCTTGATCCAGACTTTACAAATTCAAAACTAAATAATTCACTACAAAGCCATAGAGAGTCAACTAATTAGCCATGAAGCATCACTGCAAATGCAACCTTAGATCCCATTTGATAGGAATAGAGATCTGTTCACAATGTTCAGTATATAACAGAGTAAAAAGCTTAGTCTACCTTGAGTAATATCACGAACAACGGCTGTAACATCACCTCCAGCACAAAAAGCTCTTCCTTTTCCCTGTCACCAGACGTTGCAGAAAATCACGTAAAAGCTGTGCAGTATTTTGAAGATGTAGAAAACTGAGATTGAATATGATTTACAATTTCAGAGAGAATAAGGGTTGCTAAATACTTCATACAAGCTTAAATATCTATATTTTATCTGAGTTTCTTCTACACCAGATAATCTGTTTTAAGCACGCCAGATAAATCTGTTTTGTGCTCACCAGATAAACTGTTTTATGCACCCAGTTTTTTAGGGGGTTCAAAATTATCATCAGCCAAGGCAGATACATTTTCCTCAGTTAATTTAAGACAGAACTAAGAGTATAGACTGCATAGGTCTTCGTGATTTTAAAGTTAATTTAGAGGTGGACTTAGAGTCGAGTCGCTCAAGCACCGAGGCAACACTAGCACAGATATCAGCTTATGAGTTTATCATTCATGCACAGCCTTTTTATCCACCATCTATATTGAGCCATCCTACTTCAGATGCACTAGGGATAGCATCTTCAGCTTTTGATTTCAGTAGTAGGGTTAGAGACTATGCACATGAGACTTTCGGTCCACATGGAGATGTAGCAGATATGGACATTCCTCATGAAGCATGGTAAAATAACTCATGGCAATCTACTTCGAGTCGTGATTTTGAACCAGAGATGTATGACGACTAAAATCAGGACGAGGCCACGAGTGTTAGCTTTTAGTCCTATATTCTTTCTAAATTGTACTCCGTGTCTCTTTCTTCGTTAGATGGAGGTCAGTCCCCCTCCTAAGTTCGTAATCTTTCAGTTTGTACTATTGATAATAAAAGCCACCACGTGAGGCTTTAACCCCCCACCCCAAAAAAAAATGCTGAAGATTTTTTTCTTTAACATATTTTCTCGAGAGAAATCTCAAACAGAAGGTTCATTTTAAGCAAGAGACAGTGTGGAAATTATGTAGCAAGTGAGGGGGAGGGTGGGGAACGAACTCATTGCATTAGAAATATTTCAAACTAATTAGTACTATATGCTTGAGTTCTAGTAGATGTCCCAAAGTAATGAAAGCCATTTACTAGGTAAAATCATTTCAAGTTCTCAAAATTCAGATTTATTGCATTGTGTGAAGTTTTAGACTATCATATGTCAAGCTTCAAGCTCAAATAATTAGAGCAGGTTAACTTATCAAGCTTGATCCTCTCCCATTTTTAGTCAAAATTCCTCTCCTGCTATGAAGAATTTCAAACATACTTTTATGTTCCACAGAAATGGCACACAACTACTATAAGTTCAAATTTTACACATGTTGTTTTCACGTTTGAATCCCCCAGTTCAAAGATTTAAAAAGCATAGGCACTAAACCAAACTGATAATCACTCTGTTTAAAAAAGAAAGAAAGAAAGAAAGAAAGAAAGAAATCAAATGGCATCATCACTAACATATAGAATCAACCTTCAATTGGAACCATCATGACAGAAAAGCAAATAAACTAAAGGGCATAGCAAGATTGACTGGATCAAGATTCAAAAGAGGGTCAGAGCAGGGAAGAAGTCCAGAATTTTCCCTACAAAAATTAGCTTCAAACACAGATAACTGCAACAGGAAAGACCTTATTGAAAGAAATATGAAAAGTAGCATTTCCTGGTTCGTAAAACTAACTATACCAGTAATGAAGAAGGTACATAAGAATAGATAATGATTAATGCTTATTAAGATGCCAGAACTTTTTCCAAAACGGGCATACTGAAGCTCCAAATCTTTGTGCATTGATGATCATCACTTGGTTAATAGACTCTCAACACAATGCATATAGAACAATAATGTAGAATTTCATAGAACTATACCTTCAAAATTATCAATTTGACAGAAGGGTCGTCCTCACAAGCAAAAAAAAGATCCAGCAGCCGAGATACCTAGAATAAGCAGACACAAATTGAAGGAAGCAATTGAAATAAGTTATGGGTATTGTTAAACTCGCACAATTGCATAAAAAACAGAGCAACATTATATAAACTTTCCTACACCCTGAAATAATGTAACATGATAAAGATGCACTACACAAGAACCCCATTCATCCCAATTGGCAGATGGGACAACAAGAAGGAAGCTTCAGCTCACCATGGTGAAGATGGAAAAATAATCACCTAATAGAAACAGAAGGTTAGCCGACCGAACCAGAATAAAAGAGGAAGTTGCTCAGCTCTTAGGTCGTAAGATAAATAAGGTAAGTTCCACCCAAAAGATGCTTGGCTTGACAGCAAAATACACCAAAGATGGGGTTGAACAATAGTTCATCAATCAGACAAGATTTCACCAATGCCAGAGAAAAATATCCCAGTGACCAGTCTCGAGGGATTGGGAACAAGTTCCTTAAAGTGGCCCCAAGGTATAAGTTCCAAGGGGTACAAGGCTCATGTTTCTAATATGGCATAAAAAGCAAGAAATTAGGAGAGGGACGATTGTCCTATCCACCTAACGTCCAGGATGATAGTCTCCCAGAACTCCATCTATAAAGCCACTCCAATGGCCATTCACTCAAGAAAGAGAGGTGAAGACAGTAATAAAAGTAATATAGAGATTGCCCGACTCTCTATTTTGCCAGCCAAAGATTATATATTGTCACTTTTCAAATTTCTCTCTCAAAAAGCAAATTAACTTGATCACTGTAGCCGACCTATCTGACTCCACCAACTCCGGAGGCAAAAAGGAATCGATGGTGTCCATTTTGGAGTGTTATAGATGAAGAAAATATCATTAGACATGATATGCACGCCAATACAATTTCATATTTAAAGGAAAAGGACAAAAAGTAGTATCTTGTCTACTGAAGTATAGTAAGATTATGAAAGCGGAGAAGAAAAACGGTACAGGAAGAGTGAAATGTAACACCAGGACAACAGCCCAAAAAGTTTCTATTCATTAGAATGATAAGACAAGAGATAAAGATTGCCAATTCCTCACAGCAAACCATACAGCAGTTAAGCGACTTTGGTATGAGGAGCACAGTGAAGACTGCCTCTCAATCACATAATTCATGGAATTAAAGAGTATACAATAGAATCAAAATCTGACAGAGAAGAATTGCATGTGTATCACTGGAATTAAACAAGCAGCCATTCCACAGCCTTTGAACACTGAGCCTAAATTGCAAGGCCTAAGAAGTATTTGGGATCAATTTTTGCTTCGAAAGCGGTAATGACCGTGCACGTATTATGCCCCAATCCAGAATTTCCCATCCCCTCGACAAGTTAGTTTGAAGAGGTATCTGTTAGTGTCCCCACGTGCTGCAGGTGATGCAGCTAATGGAGCTTTAATACTGACAGATGTTCCTGGAGTTGCCAAGTTAGTGTCTTAGAGGGGATTTTAGGCTTTCCATGTCAACTAATGTCGACCATTATTAGCACAATAATCCTGACAGCCTTACAACATACACGCTGGCACAGATGCTCATAGCACGGAAAAAAATGATAATTGTCATACAACTCCATAAGATCTTTCATTTAATCAAGATGATCAGATATGGGAATAACATCACATAGATGACATAATTATTAAGGTCTCCATTCAAGTTCATAAAGCAGTACATGTGAACACAATTGCCAACTGAATCCGTACCATTTGAAAAGAAACAGCATTGAGTTGTTTAGGCCTGTTCAGAGTGAAGATTTTTGCAGAGGATTTCTCTTCCACTAAAACCTGCAAATCCATTTATCTTTAATTCTTTATTTATCATCAAGCATTAAACGAGAGACTGTGTTTTTAGCTCATTATAATAGAAGATAGTGCATAAAAACCCAGATAATCCTACACAAAGAGGAACTCTAAACCCAAAAAAAATCCCACAAAATCAGTAATATTTTACCTTCCCAGCAACCAAACAGACAATTAGAATGAAACCCAAGAGCTAAAAGTTGAATTTTTACATAACCGCATATATATACCTGATCAGTTTCTCCAAAGCTAGAAGGAATTGAAGCCATGGTCCTTGCTTCGCTGCGCTTCAGAGACTAGCGCCCTGTATAGATAAAAAATAATAATAATGAAAAACAGAAATTAAAAAAGAAGTCGTTGATGCCTTAGACAAAATAAATTCAATAAATTTTGCTATTGCCAGATTAACCCGCCGGGTATACGGTTCGCATGAACCTCGAAACATGTGCCAAGTGATCCAACCTTTCAAAATTGCCTTTTAACCCTTTGCTTTCTTTTAATCTTTTCCAAAAACTTTTAACAAGGTTGTACTGAAAATATAAACCCTTGTTTGATTGTCATTATTTAATAAAAATAATATTTTTAATAGTAAATTTTCGAAAAATGTATAATTAAAAAGTATGGAAAAAAAATTGAATTTACATGCTGAATATTTTTTTGTATGAATATATGGTTGAAAATAAAAATGAAAAAAAAAAGAATTTTAATTTGAAGGTCATCAAACAGGGACTAAACGGTAATTACATTACATGACACTTTGTTGCACCACGTCCTCAATTTTCTTTCATTGTGACAGTTATATTCTCAACTTTTTCTCATTGAATTCGTATTTTTAACGTTTCATTAATCAGCAATGTTATCTTTAATAACGACATCGGTCAAAAATCTTCGTTGGGAGAGTGCAAAATGACTTATTTGTCAATCATTTTTAAAAAAAAGCAATATACACAAAGAGTGATATAATATTTTTTCCTCATTTCAAGTCACGTAAATATAATATTTTGACAAAAATATCATTAAGGACGAGATGTGTTAATTAAAGATTGAAGATAAAAATCGATGAAAAAAGCTAAGAACATGGTTTGTACAATGAGCAAAGGGTGGTATGGTAAATAGAATCTGTTGTGTAATTATTCAAAATAATTTGTTCTCCCCTCCAATTTCAAACATGCCTTAAACCAATATTAGATTGAGAAATATAAACAATATTTTTGTGTCTTTTTATTCTTTAAAAATTTCCAAACCATGTATATAATTCATTTTCTTCGATATATATCAGTATTGTGTAATTGTAAACTAGTGAAGAGTGGGATCAAGCCTCTCTCATAAGATTATCTTGGTAAAAATTAAATTAAAATTTTAATTTAAATCAAAGTAAATAATCAATAATAATCGCATATTTTATGGGATCCATAACTTTTCAACCACTCATTTCATTAACTTTTATCAAAATTTACTAAAAAATTTATTTCAATCCCCACCAACAAGGGGCTTAATGTGATAATTCTCATTTTTATCAAATTTATAAGAAAATTTATGTAACTATTAGCGTTGCTTATTAATTTTACTTATTGTATATAATTTCATCTTTGTCATTTTCATGGTTAGTTTTACGTACGAGTGAATTCATCCCATTTCTCTAAAAGTTTTAGCATATGATTTCAACTGAAATACCTTGGAATCATTTTTTTATTCATATATGAGAACTAGTGTGGTCAACGTTAGTTGCACGTTAGTTGGTTGTTTAATGTTGAAAATAAATATATGTAAATTTTAGAGAAATTCATTCGTAAATATGAAAGATATTCGTAAGTTAATTCGAATGAACTCACTTGTCGTCTATATTATTTATATATTTTCGATTCTCCATATGAACATTTGATATTAAATGTATTGAACGTTTTGTTACAAATGTATTACTAAATATAATCAATGATTTAATG
>CAIGRN010193939.1:0-17175 GCA_903798345.1 Fraxinus anomala | reverse complement strand
CATTTTTGAATAGTAATTTTTGTAGAATGTGTGATTAAGAATTAAGAAAAATGTTTCAATTTATGTATAATATTATTTTATTGAAAAATATGTGGTTAAAAATGAGTTTTGAAAAAACGAATTAAAAAAAAAAAACCGAAACTCAAACAAACCCTAAAAATGGTCACTACCTTAAAAATTCAATAAAATTAAATAATTTATAAATGTTATAATAATTTCACAACGAATATAAATTATGTACTCTATTTCGCATGAGAATCAAAGTAAGAAAAATCAGTATTGTCCCTTTATTTTCTTTCACTTCCTTTGATGTACGGATGTCAACACACCATTTAACTTTTGTTGAATATGTGATCCAAATTTCGGCACTGATTCGTATTTTTGTTGAAAAAGTAATTTAAGAGAAATCAAAGTTGGCAATTGAAGGTTTAGAACAGTGACTAAGTGCCATTAACTGGGTGCCTAAGGGCCAAAAAAGGAATTTTGGGACTAAAACTCAGCACTTGAACGCCATTGACAGTATTAGGTTGCCGCTCGTTTGTCATCGGTTACCTCTCGAGCGGCTAGCGTGAGGCTATTGCTCGAGCAATAGCTTTATTTGGGAAAGTTTTGTTTCCATTTTTGGTACGTTTTTTATACTCTTTTCATCTAAAACATATTCTTTTGAGTTCTATATACTTCACGAAATTCTTGACTTTCATATAAATTGTATTTTTCTCCATATTAATAAATTCTTCATTCCTCTACCAATTGTTCTCGTGTTATTTTATTATTGTGATTGCTACTTTATATTGTATCATATAGTCTCGTCCTTAATTTCTAACAAGTGGTATTAGAGCTTAAGATTTGGTTGTCGAGAATTTTTGTTCTTGTAATGGCAACTATGAAGTATGATATTCTGCTATTGGTTCGCAGCACTAAATTCTTATTGTGGTAAGTGAATATGCAAGCGATGCTCGCTCAAATGGATTTGGATGACACTTTGTTAAAATTTGACAACATGGCCTCAAATTGGTCGATGGAGGAGAAATAATGCGAGATTTTTTATTCTTGTAATGACAACTATGAAGTATGATATTCTGCTCTTGGTTCGCAGCACTAAATTCTTATTATGGTAGGTGAATATGCAAGCAATGCTCGTTCAAATGGATTTGAACGACACTTTGTTAAAATTTGACAAGATGTCCTCAAATTGATCGATGGAGGAGAAATAATGTGAGGATCGAAAAGCCCTATCACATATTCATCTTTATCTTTAAAATCACATTTTCAAGACCTTTTAAAGGAGAAAATCGCGGGTGATATGATTGAAGTTGAAGTAATTGTGTATGATTAAGAGTCTAGCTAGTAAATTGTACCTGAAAAGCATTTATATTTTCATCGTATGACAGAAGGCATATCTTTAGAAAATCACCTATCGTCTTTAAACAAACTGTCGTTGATTTGAAAACCTTAGAAGTTAAGTATGATAAAAATGATTTGGGTTTGATTTTATTGTGTTCATTGTCATCTCATATATTTCTGTTAGGAATTTGATGAGGTAATATAATGCGATATGAAGTATAGATCGCACAAAGAAAAATAAGATTAAAAGAAAGCAAATAAGAAGAAGAGAATTGGCATAGGAACCTAATACTTTATTAGCAACCAATTGAGAGAAAATATAATTATGCAACTAAAGGTCTAATAAATTGAATGAAGATTCTAGTATTTATAGGAGAACCGTCCAAAACCCTAAAACAAGGAAACTATGTCAAAAATCGCGTAAAATTCGAAAAATATGAAAAATATTAGGGCCCATCGCTCGAGCGATAAACGAAAGACGAGCTATCGCTCGAGCGACAGCCCAACAACAAGCGGGCGAAGTCTTCCCTGCCCCAATTTTGCTCGTCTCGTTCGAGTGGGAGTCGAGCGATCGTTCAGCGCCTTCAATCCGTCTTTTTTTCCTTCTTGGACCCTATTTTGACATCCTCAAACCCAATACTCCAAACGCGAAACCCTAACCAAATTTGGGTCACAAAATCCAACAATCAATACCATGACACAAATTTCGGTGCAACGAACGAAGCTCCATAATTTCTCCACCTGAAAAATTAAGTCCGACTGCAGCAAAAAATACTGAACTCTTCAATTTGAACCGAACCTTTCCAACACTCGAAAATATTCTTCATCTTTTAAATTGAATGCAGATCCTAGTATTTATAAGAGAACCGTCCGAACCCTAAAACAAGGAAATTAGGTCAAAAATTGCTTAAAATCCGAAAAATACGGAAAAAAGATTACGGCCTATCACTCGAGCTAAGCTTCAGCGACAAGCGGGCGAAGTCTTCCCTGCTCTGATTTTGCTCCTCTCGCTCGACCGGGAGTTGAGCGATCGTCCAGCGCCGTCAATCCGTCATTTTTTCCTTCTGGACCATATTTTGACATGTTCAAACCTAATACTCCAAAACACGAAACCCGAGACACAATTTGGACTGAATTTAAGTCACAAAACCCAACAATTTTCATATTGACACAATTTCGATGCAACGAACGAAATTCCAAAATTTCTCCACCTGGAAGAATAAGTTCGACTACAGCGAAACACAATGCATTCTTTAACTTGAACCAAACCTCTCCAATACTAAAAAATATTCGTCTTCTTCCACCATATCCAAACACGGATACAAATGAACCCAACCCCCAGGTTCACTAAATTCACAATGAATCAAAATTTACCAAACAGGGTCGAAGCACACCCTATAGCAGAATCGTCACTAAATGCCTTAACTGAAGGCCCCTGGCTATAATCGTCACCTTCAACAACTCCAAAATCATGCTTATCCAGATCAGCATCTCCGTACCTAATTCCAATAGATCTCTCCCTAGTCGTTAAATACAATGGAACCGCAGATTGTAGTGGCAAAGCAGAATTACCCATATCCCTAAAACTCGATAGAGTAGTATTCTCCAAAATATACCCTAATCCAACTCCCAACGGTACTGTACCAAACTGTATATCCACCACGGTACCAAACCTGTACTAATGTTTCTTTACTGATTCTGCCCGACCTTGCAAGATGTAACTGAGACNCAACTCCCAACGGTACTGTACCAAACTGTATATCCACCACGGTACCAAACCTGTACTAATGTTTCTTTACTGATTCTGCCCGACCTTGCAAGATGTAACTGAGACCTTATCTGCCCCTCCAATACAACACGGACACCCTTACGTACCTTCAAGACTCCACCTGTACCAGAGAACGTGTACCCTCTCGATTCCAGGGTACTCAGCGAGATGATGTTCTTCTTCAAGTCTGGAAAATGTCGAACCTGGCCAAGTGTTCTGGTTGTTCCATCCACCAACTTCAATTTGACTCTTCCAATACCAGCTATTCGACAAGATTTGTCATTTCCCATAACAATAGCACCTTGCGTCACTATTTCATATGATTCAAACAAATTCCTATTGGGACTTATATGAAACGCACCAACTGTATCCAAAATCCACACCTCGTTAGACTTAGATTCCACTTCAGAAATAGTCAAAATTTCTCCATCTCTTACAAAGTTCTCTGCGATGTCTGCTTCACCTGAAGTCTCTTTATCTCCCATGATTTGCAGCTGAATTACCCTTACCATCCAGCTTCTCACAATCCTTCTTGATGTTCCATTTTTTCTTGCAGTAAAAACAGACCCTATTGCTGAAATCCACCATCGACTTGCTCATTTGCCAATCACCACTAACCACAAGAGCTTTATCACATCTGGAACCAGCTCCAACCAAATGTTTCAACTTCTCATTTGAGAACAAAGCATTATATGTTTCTTCAATGGTGAGCGTGTCACGACTGTACAGAATCGTGTCCCTAAACGACGAAAACGAACTAGGCAGCGAGCACAATAGGATTAAGGCCAATTCCTCTTCATCATATTTTGCCTCTAACGTCTCCAGATCAGCGAAATCTCCTTGAACACAACCAAATGATCTTCCAGTGATCCTCCTTCTACCATGCGATGAGAATAAAGCCTCTGCTTCAGATGCAATTTGCTTGTCAGACTTTTGATCATGCACAATTGCTCCACTTTCAATCAAAATGCAACTGCTGTCTTCTCCTTCAAGACGTTCTGCAAAATATTGTTAGATAGATGAAGATGAATCTGGGAAAGTTCCTTGCGATCCTTCCGTTGCTTCTCATCTGTTGTCCAAGTTGTGGGCATTTTATCAAATTTCAACAAATCATCATCCAAATCCATATGCGCCAATATAGCTCTCATCTTCACTTGCTACAATGAAAATCTTGTAGTGCGATCCAACAACGGAATATCATATTTCATGGTAGCTATCGATAACAAAAAACCTCTAACGAATCAAATCCCTGCTATGTGGAACTGTTGAACCTTAGCTCTGATACCACTTGTTAGGAATTTGAGGAGGTGATATGACGCGATATGAAGTATAGATCGCACAAAGAAAAACAAGACTATTAGAAAGCAAATAAGAAGAAGAGAATTGGTGGAGGAACCGAATACTTTATTAATAACCAACGAAGAGAAAATACAATTATGCAACTAAAGGTCTAATAAACTGAATGAAGAGTCTAGTATTTATAGGAGAACCGTCTAAAACTCTAAAATAAGGAAATTAGATCAAAAATAGCGTAAATTCAAAAAATACGGAAAAAGATTACGGCCCATCGCTGGAGCTAAGCTCGAGCGACAAGCGGGCGACGGGCTGTAGCTTGAGCAACAAGCGGCCGAAGTCTTCCCTGCTCCAATTTTGCTCCTCTCGCTCGAGCAGGAGTCGAGCGATCATCCAGCGCTCCCAATCCGTCATTTTTTCCTTCTGGACCATATTTTGACATTTTCAAGTCCAATACTCCAAAACGCGAAACCCTAGACCCAATTTGGATCGAATTTGAGTCACAAAACCCAACAATTTCGTTTAGAAGCACGATAATATATAGTGATAATACTTTCATCATTGAAAAAGTGTATGATGGTTTGTTTTCAAAGAAGAAGATGAAATATCTTGTTGGATTCGATGCTCAAGATTAAAGCCTTGTTGTTCATGTGGTTACGAGAGGGACAGTTCGGAATCTAATTTCAGTAATAAAATTTGTAACTATTGGAAGAAGAATGAGTACATAAAGAAAGATTCTATAAGTTGTAGAATAAAGAAAAATTGACTGCAAATCAGAAAGGAAATCAACTAGATACTTCAGGAGAAGCAGCCATAGTAGAAAATTGCTATAGTGACGGAGAATTTTTGTTTATTTTTGACGACGACTCCAAACCAGATGAGAATTGGATTCTTGATATAATTTGCACTTTTCATATGTATCCCATCGGGATTCATTTTCAACATATGAAGAAGTTTGAAAGGTATCGTGGTTATGAGAAACAATACTCCTTGTAGGGTAGTGATATTGGAAGGGTTAGACTTAAGATTTTGGATGGAAGGTTCGAACACTTGATGAATTGAGACATGTTCTAGATTTGAAGAGAAATCTCACATCTTTAAATACTTTTGATTCAAATGGGTACAAGTTCACCGATGAAGGTCTCTAAAGGTTTATAAAAGTGCCCGTGTTGTGTCAGAAGGGCAGCGAATATTTCAGTTATATGTCTTGCAAAATTGTGCAGAATCTTTGAAGATCAATCAGTAGAGATTTGGTACTTTGGTGTATTCAATTTGGTACAATATCGTTGGAGTTTTGGTTTGGGGTCCATGTTGAAGAATAAAGCTCAGTCGAGTTTAGAAGTTATGGTATGCCGCTTTGCCATCGTAACCAGCGGTACCATCGTATTCAATTCCTGGAGACAGATCTAGAAGAAATATTAGGCCTCTACATAGTTACAGGGAAGTTGATTTGGTTACTTATGCTTTAAGTGTGGTTAAAGATGTTGAGTATAGCGAAAAACTTTTTACAAAAGCAATTTATTGTGTTGATTCTATTGTAGGGTAACTTTTTGCCCTATTTGGTAATTTGTAAATTATTTTTGAATTTGTTGCTCGTGGTGATAATTCGAGTAATTTGGGTACTTGAGGAAATTTTGCTGAATAATGCTTTGATTTAGTTGATTGAGTTTGTTCAGTTGGATTTTTTTGAGTTATTGATTTATTCATTGTAGTGAAATTTGTTTCTAGGTGGAGAATTTTTTAAGTTTCGTTCATTGCATTGGAATTCGTCTCAAGTTGGAGATTTGTTGAAATATGTTACCCAAATTTCGACGTTGGTTTGCGTTTCGTTTGAAAAAAAGTTAAAGAGGGATCAAAATTGGCAATTAGAAGTTTGGAGTAGCAACTTGGCGCTTTGGCATCCTAACGGAGCACCAAGAAACAACTTTTGAGACCAAAACTTGATGCTTCAGTGCCATTGACAGCGTTGAGCTACAGCTCGCTTGGCGCGAGGTTACCGCTCGCGCATTGCTGGAGCGTCAGCCTTATTTAGAAAAGTTTTATTTTCTTTTTCTAGCTCAATTTGATCTTTTTCCATCTAAAATATATTCTTTTAGGTCATATATATATTCCACGAAATTCTTGACTTTCATATGACTGCGTGTGGATTTTAGAGAGAGATACAGTATTGTAAATACAATATTATTGTATTTTTTTCCATATTAATAAAGTTTCCATTCCTTCGCTACTTGTTCTTCTATTTTTCTAATATTGTGATTATTACTTCATATTGTGTTATATAATCTCTGCATTAATTCCTAACAAGTGGTATCAGATCATACTTAGCCCCTGTTTGAAACTTTCATTTCAACCATACATTCTATCAATAAAATAATATTACACATAAACCAAAAAATTCTTCTTACTTTTTAACCACACAATCTTCCATCAATCACTATTCCAGAATTTTTTTTTTACCCAAAAATGGGTGTCAAACAGGAGCTTAATTATTGTTAGTTTGTTAATAATTTTCATAATGTTCCTCATTACGAAGTAGTACCTACTCTGAAGTATTTATCGTCTTTAACCTTAGCCAAACCCGACATCCAGTTTATTAAAATAATCAATAATTGTCCACGCCATTTTTCAAGCAATCCTATCCAAGCACGAAAATTGTTCTTCAAATCTACTCACATGAAAAATGAAACCAAAAAGCCAAGGCTAAATTCGTCATATTGTACCAACTATTACAGTGCAAGTCGTAACCCATTTCTGGACTCTCCGATTCGTGTAATTGCCCAGTCACAATCCGCCACGTGGAATCCATGACAATGAAATTCTACGTGTCAGTTTCTTATTCGAGCATGTCATCAACTTGTCCACGACAGTACTAGATCCAAACGAAGCGTAAATCTCAAAGAACGATCCATCTATATATACAAAGCTCTCTCACTATCACAACACCATTCATGGCGATGCTGCAGAGAAGGTTACCGATGTTAAACCCTAATTTTCTCTCCCTAGTTCTTACTCTGTCTCTTCTTGTCGCGATTTCATCTGCGGGAGTCATCTTCGAAGAGCGCTTCGAAGGTACTATTCTCTCTAATTTAAGATCAATGTAATTTGGACTTCATTTTCTACAGTTCCACGAATTTTCCGTATTAGGTTAACTTAGGTTGCAATTTCGGATTTAAGTTGTTAATGATCGAAGTTTGATTTATCTGTTTGATTGAAGGATTGGATATGAGGTTTAAATATATAAATTAATACGTTTTTGAATAGATCTGTGATATTTTTCATGAAATCGCTCATTTTTTAACTTTTTGTCTGATTATGAAAATGCTGAGTTAATAGATACGAAGTGTTCAATCGATTTCAATGTACGAACGGCGGTGTGACTGAATGTTATGGATAACTTGTCAATGATATAGGTTTCCTTTTCTTATTTTCTTGTCCCAATTATATACTTCTATTTCTTTATTGAGAATATTTTGTTTTGTTCGTTTACTAATATACCTTATTTCATCACTACTTCCAATAATAATTTACTACTAATTATTAATAATTAAATGAGGGTAATCTAGAAAAGTTTTCGACAAAAATTGCTTTTTCAATAACATTAAATAAGATTAATCCGTGTGAAAAACAAAACAAATTGTTATAAATGGGACGGAGGGACTATTATATTGGAAGATTAATTTTGACCTGGTCTAGATTTCAGTGCCTAAGCTTTTTTGGTCTTTTCAATAAATGTTAAATGTATGTAATATGCAGATAATCAGAATCTATGATGCATGGAAACTTTTAAAATGCAAAGTTTTCGGAAACTCTCCGGAGTTATATCGATAACTCAAAAATATTTAATTAAACGAAATTTGGAAACTTTGTGGACACTTTATGGTAATTTTAGGAAACTTTGTTAGTAAAAATTCAGAAATTTTACCAACACAAAAAACTTAATCATGGACTATAACTAAAAATTCTTCAATATATGGGCTTTAATTATTACACTAGAAGAATTATAATGCTAATTTTAACATAAACATTGATTTTCTAATTCTAGTGTCAGCCGTCCTTGGTAGATAAGTTATGTGTGACTTCCCACCAAATATCATTTAAGATGACAATGATTATAATGTTAAAATTTTAGTTAGATAAGATTGATTGCGGTAATTTTATTATTTAATTTATAATAAATAGTTTGTTGAAGATAAATACTGAATGTATGAAAACAAATTAATAATATTTACATAACATTCCAGCGACGTTTTGTGTCTTACTTTTTTCAGAAATAACATTTCCACATGGTGTGTTGTGTCCTATTTCGTTTACCATTTCCATTTCCATGCAACCTAGATCAGAATTGGTTTACTGCTGGAGTTCAATTCGATCTTTTAGAACTTAAATTTGCTAGGAGAAAACTCTTGCTGCAATTTATGTCTGTATATGTGATTGTATTTGTGGATCCATATTTAACCCATGCACATTGTGCGCTGAGATACTGTTGTTCATAAGTGGGGGTTGGGTTGTGGGTCGCAAGCTTTGTTTATTTTTATTCAGTGTAAAAGGTTGAGATTTCTGTATTGGGGATGTCACATTTTCCTCTTTGGAACAAAGGTGCTTTGTGTATTATTCTAAATAATTACCGTATCAAAAGTAAAAAAAAGTAAATAAGTGCATGTTTCCATCTTTTATGAAATGAAAATTTTTAAATGTGGTTTTCATTATTTGTGTTACTGATATATTTTGCTATGTGAGTTCTAAAGATGGATGGGAGAATCGATGGGTCAAATCTGACTGGAAGAAAGATGAGAACATGGCTGGAGAGTGGAATTTCACCTCTGGCAAATGGAATGGAGACGCTAACAACAAAGGTATTAATGCCAACATGTGATATGCATCTGCAACATATAAGTATGTACATATGTACTTAAATAAAACATTCATATGGTACCAATTTCTATGTCTATAATCAGGCATCCAGACCAGTGAAGACTACAGGTTCTATGCCATATCTGCTGAGTTTCCTGAATTCAGCAACAAGGATAAAACCTTAGTTTTTCAATTCTCCGTCAAACATGAGCAGAAGCTCGACTGTGGTGGTGGATACATGAAATTGCTCAGTGGTGAAGTGGATCAGAAGAAATTTGGTGGTGACACTCCATACAGGTTATGCATATAAACTATTTTCTTCTGGAAAATTTTCTATTGTAGTCTTCTATCCCTGCTTAAGTTGCTGATTTGTTGTATTATATGGTTGTCTACAGCATCATGTTTGGACCAGATATTTGTGGTTACAGTACCAAGAAAGTCCACGCAATTCTAACATACAATGATACAAATCATCTGATCAAGAAAGAAGTCCCATGTGAGACTGACCAACTAACTCATGTCTATACTTTTATCCTTCGGCCTGATGCTACTTACAGCATCCTCATAGACAATGTGGAGAAGCAGTCTGGTAGCTTGTACTCGGATTGGGATCTTCTCCCACCAAAGCAGATCAAGGATCCCGAGGCAAAGAAGGTAATTCATGTGCATTTATACAAGAAATTCATTTCAATTCATGTATAACTGTTAGCTAGTTATTTTTAACAATATAACATGTGCATGTTGATTACAGCCCGAAGATTGGGATGATAAGGAATACATTCCTGACCCTGAAGACAAGAAGCCAGAGGTAAACTAACTAAAATTTTTATCCTCTGATTATTTTAAAATGAAAAATATTATACAAGGCCGCGTTATATTCATTTGATAACTAATTCATATATCTTCTCTTTCTTAAGGGTTATGATGATATCCCAAAGGAGATTCCAGATTCTGATGCCAAAAAGGTAGTCATAGCAATTTATTTATTTATTTTTTCAATCCCATGTATCAAAGTCCACTGATCTATAACACTCACCCAAGTAAGATTTTGTGCTACTGCAGCCTGAGGACTGGGATGATGAGGAGGATGGTGAGTGGACTGCGCCAACCATTCCCAACCCTGAGTATAAGGGCCCATGGAAGCCAAAGGTTTGTTGACTCTAAATTTTGGTTCAGTGACGTTAATGAAATCGACAGCTTGCAACTAACTTTGGCCTTTCATCAGAAAATCAAGAACCCCAACTACAAAGGCAAATGGAAGGCACCAATGATTGATAACCCCGGTAGGTAGTTTCTCTTTTCAGCATTTTCTTGCATCACTTTAGGACCATGAAGTATTAAATGTTACCAAATTTAAATGTTATTACAGACTTCAAAGATGACCCAGATCTCTATGTTTACCCGAAGTTGAAGTATGTAGGAGTTGAGTTGTGGCAGGTAAAAGAAATATCTCGTCTTTGGGATATGATTTTTGTTTAATTAACAACTTACAATTAGCTGAGCATTGTATACATTTTAAAGGTGAAATCTGGAACACTGTTCGACAATGTCTTGGTATGTGATGATCCTGAGTATGCTAAGCAGCTTGCCGAAGAGACATGGGGCAAGCAAAAAGATGTATGTGGAATATGATTCTGAAAGCTGCTTCTCTTCCACCTATTCTCAAAACCCCCTGTTCCCTTTTCAAACAATTATCTGCTTATTAACACGCAAATGATATTGATTCTGCAGGCTGAGAAGGCTGCATTTGATGAGGTGGAAAAGAAGAGAGAGGAGGAGGTACTGTTTTAACTTATTATGATTGAATTTTCTGTTGTTGAGTCGAATTAACTCTATTTTTCCACTAAATTCTTCTTATCCAAATACCCCACTGGCCACTACAGTAGTTGTTATGTAAACAGTCTTTCATTGTGTATTCATTCTGAAAGAATTCTGCCTCACATGAATCTTACGGGTTTTTGGTTTTTTTATCAAATTCAGGAATCGAAGGATGATCCAGTTGATTCCGATGTAAGTCCTCAAATCTTTCATTCTTTCATTTTTTTTGTTCAAAGACTAGAGCGTATATAATTTTCATTTATTTTTCCCTTGCGTCCTGATCTGGCTGCCCTTTCCTTTTCCAGGCTGAGGATGGAGATGATGATGCTGATGATGCAGAAGGCAACGATACCGATGACGACTCCAAATCAGACTCAACGGACGATGAAGCCACCTCAGTGGATCATGATGCACACGTAAGAGGATCTTCAGTTTTGTCACTTCATATATCATTGATCACATTTTGCTTTCTGCTAATTTCACTTGTGCTTCTATTCTGCAGGATGAACTATAAGGTGCTCATATAAGGTTATTTTCTGCCCACAGCAGGGAGTTGCTCGGGCAGTTAGCACTCTTAAGAGTTTTTCAATTTCTACTTATATTTTTTGGCTTTAGCTTTTTGTTTTAGGGAAAAGAAAGGCTGCATGAAACATTTGTGGCTTAATTGCTTTGATTTCTCGTGACTCAGACATTAGAACTAAATGAGAAACATGTTTCGTTGTTCTAGAGAGATGAAATAGTTAAGAATATATGAAGCTACTCCATTGTTGTGATTTTAATTTTAATTTTATTAACATTTTTAACCTACACAAAAGCACTGCCATGGAGTATAGGTAGAGTAGCAGTTGGTTTGTCCAAGTCTAATTATGTTTTGGCACAAGCAAGAGTGACAACGTGAACCCTCTTTAAAATTTTGATGCTACTTTACTATATAATTAATGTTCGATAATACTTAAAAAGTACAATAGACAATTTATAATTCTTTTTCTTATTTAGCCCTTGTATGGTGTTGATTAAAATTTAGATTTTAATTTGAGTCAAAGTTAATAGTTAATTTAAACCACATAGTTTATGGGATTTAGAACTTTTCAATCATATATTCAATTAACTTTTATTAAAATTTATTAAAAATCTGATTTTTTTAATTATCACCAAATAGGGAAATATTTAGCCCTTGTTTGCTTATCATTAACACAAAAAATTATTTGTTACAGTAAGATTCTCCATCATACATTCATCCAGTAAAATATTCTACACACAAATCAATAAAGTTATTTTCATTTCTAACCACACATTTTTCAAAAAATACTATTCATTACTCTATTTTTCTCCCATTACTAGAAGACAAACACACTCTTAATTAACTTTTTTCAAAATTTATTAAAAATTTGATTTTAATTATCACCAAATAGGGCTTAATATTGTTTAATATTACTTATTTTCCTTATCATGAGTTAGATAATTATGCAATGGGGTTTATTCTAGGATGAGAGTCTATCTTTTTTCTTTATTAAAAGATGGGATTTTATATATCTTGATCGGTTTTATTACTTTAGTTTCCATGTCAAGTATTGTCTAACAAAATCTATAATAGTGCCTTCACCATTTTCATCTTGTATTGTCTAATAAAATCTATAATAGAGTCTTTACCATTTTCATCCTCTGTGGCGAGTGATTGAGAAACAAGCTTATGAAACGTGGTAGTTTAAAAAATCTGCACTAAGCTTACCAGTTTCCTGGAATATTGAGATTATTAAATCTTATTCAAATAATTTTCATAGTAATATCGAGATTAAAACATTTAATAATGAGATCAATGGAGCATACTGTTGACTTGTTCTCAATTGTATTTAACAGATTATATAGATGATCAGCTATTGCAGCATTGTCATTGCACACCAACTAAAGCCGGCAGTTAGATTAGTTGGTTAAGTCCACGTGTCCATCTTGTATTGACTTGTACAGTTAGAGTTAGTTTGTTGGTCTCATTTTCCTATTTATATCATAATGCAGTGTAATGTACTTTTACTTTTTGATTGAATACAATTGAGCTCGTTTTCCTCTTCAATTGTTCAATATGGTATCAGAGCACTTTGTGCTTCTTTTGTGCGCCTTTACATTTCAATTGAATACTCTAAATCTCCGATCTCTCCGATCAAATCTCTTATGATTCGTTATGGCATCAACAACCGATGCACCAAATCAAAATAATTCCCCTTCATCGGTGAGCAATTCCGCCATTGATGATGGATACCCTACTACATTCATCATTCGGATAACCTAGGGCTTGTGCTTGTGTCACAGCCTTTAACTGGTGACAATTCTGCTTCATAAAATCGAACTATGGTGATCGTTCTATCCGTGAAAAACTAGCTCGGTTTCGTTGATGGATCATTATCCAAACTTGATGACAATAATGATCTACTTAACAATTGGATTCGTAGCAAAAACATAGTCATTTCATGTATACTCTAACTCTATCTCTAAAGAAATTTCTACTAGTGTTATTTATTCCGAATCTGCACATGATAAATGGATTGATTTGAATGAGCGATTTCAGTAGAGGAATGGACCTCATATATTCCAATTAAGGCGTGAGTTGATGAATCTTACTCAAAGACAATCATCTGTTAGTGTCTATTTTACCAAATTGAAAACAATTTGGAAAGAACTCAACAACTATAGACCAATATGTTCTTGTGGAAAGCGTGTTTGTGGTGGCACTAAGAAGCTTGCAGAACACTACCAGATGGAATATGTTATATCGTTTTTAATGGGGCTAAATGATACTTTTGCTCAATTAAGGGAACAATTGTTACTCATGGATCCCATACTCCCATCAACAAGGTATTCTCCGTTGTTTCTCTAGAAAAACATCAAAGGAATGTTAATATCAATACAAGTACTTCTAGCACTGGAGACTAATATGAATACGAGTACTTCTAGCACTGGAGACTCTATGGCATTTTATGCTTAAACTGATTCTAAGAAAGCCAACACAGGACAGTTGTTTAATAAGTTTCAAAGGAAAGGCCTTTGTGCACTTACTATGGACAGGCATGTCATTTGTTAGATAAGTGTTACAAATTGCATGGTTATCCGCTTGGTTATGAGACAAAGCAAAAATTTGTTTCTACTAATCAACCAGGTGCTACTAGTAATTAATCGAATTATGTTGATGCTAATCTGGTTTTTCTGAGTCTATTTCAGAGTAAGCACACCGTAATGCATGAGACTTCATTCAAACTTTGAATCCCGCTCAATACCAGCAATTGATGAGCATGTTGAGTAGTCATTTGACTTCAGCAAAGATTGACACATGAACTGATGAACACTCTAATCATGTGTGAGGTACACGCTTCTCTATTTCTCTTAATCCATGGCTCAATTCACCTAAACATTGGGTGGTGGACTTAGGAGCAACCATCCATATTTGCTTCAACTAATCAACCTTTCATACTATGAAATCAGTTAAGAATGCTTATGTTACTTTGCCAAATCATGTGAGAATTCTTGTAAAGTTAACTGGGAATGTGAAAATTGGCCATAATCTGATATTTGAAGATGTATTATATGTGCCACAATTTAAATTCAACCCCGATGCCAGTTAACTCCTTAACTAAGGATTCTTGCATTGATGTTAGATTTTTCAGTAACTTATGTGTTATTCAGGATATGCACAACCAGAAGATAATTGGCAAGGGTAAAAAAACTGTTGGTTTATACATAATGAATGATTCCTCATCTGGTTCAGCATAAGTAAATAGTTGCAACACTTATATTGATAATGTACGTGTTTCTATTTCTTCAGCTATAAATAATGTGAATCCTCATACTTGGAATCATAGATTAGTCCACTCATCTTTTCAGAAGTTAGCTTTGTTAAAGGATCGGTTACATTTGAGTTGTAATAAATACATAAACTACAATCTGTTCCTTGTAATGTTTGTCCATTAGCTAAACAAAGAAGGCTATCCTTTATCTCAAATAATTAGTTGTTTGTTAATGCATTTGATCTAATACATTGTGATACTTAGGGGCTCTATTACATTCCAACTCACTTTGGCTACAAGTATTTCCTTTCTTTGGTGGATGATTACACATGTTTCACGTGGGTGTACCTTATGAAACATAAATCAGATGTGGCTACATCATTCCCAAATTCTTTAAGATGATTGAGACTCAATTTCATAGTCATAAAGAAGTTCAGATCAGATAATGCACCAGAGTTATAATTTATTGATTTCTTTCATTCTAAAGGAGTCATTCATCAATTTTCTTGTGTTGAAAGGCTTGAACAGATTTCAGTAGTTGAGAGAAAGCACCAACATTTGCTCAATGTTGCTAGAGCCTTGTATCTTTAGGATCAGATTCCCATTCGATTTTGGGGAGAATGTATATTGATTGCTACATTCTTTATCAATAGAACTCCATCCTCCATTTTACAAAACAAATCCCCATTCTACCTCCTGCACAACACTCCGGTAGACTACAACCACCTTAAAGTGTTTGGAAGTCTATGCTTTGCATCCACTCTACCTTGTCATCGATCAAAGTTCCATCCTAGAGCTAAAGCCCGTGTCTCTGTAGAATACCCTACAGGAATAAGGGGATACAAACTATATGATATCTTGTCTAAAACTTTCTTTATCTCCAAGAATGTTATTTTTCATGAACATATATTTCCCTTCCAGTCTATCCCTCATCATTCTGAAACAATTGACACTTTTCCTGATATTGTGATACCTATATCTACTTCTGATATACCTGCTTCACTTCACATTCCAGAATTCATGTTGTACCAAATGAGGCTGTAAACAGTACAGCTGAGTTGCAACCTAACTTAGCTGAGTTGCAACCTAACTTACCTTCCATAACTGATCATTATTATATGTTTAATACTCCTAGAAGATCTTCTAGAGTTAGCAATCCTCTTTCATATCTTAGAGACTTTCACTGTAATCTCTTAACCAATACTAAGTAGTCTCATGATGTTTCATCCTATCCCTTATCCAAATATGTCTCTTACAAAACTTTTTCTCTTTCTCACTGTCTTTATCTCTTAAATGTATCTTCTAACTTCGAACCCCAATATTATCATCAAGCAGTTAAACGTGATCATTGGAGGGATGCTATGGCATCTGAATTCAATGCTATGGAGTAAATAACACTGGTTTGTTACAAAATTGCCTAATAGGAAACATTCTATAGGTTGCATGTGGATTTATAAAATAAAATATAAATCAGATGGTAGCATAAATAGATACAAAGCTTGCCTGGTGGTTAAGGGATATACTCAACAAGAGGGATTGGATTTCGTTGAGACCTTCTCACCTGTTTCCAAACTTGTTACAGTCAAAGTTATTCTAGCAATAATAGACATTAATAATTGGAACATCACACAACTAGATGTCAACAATACTTTTCTCAATGGAGATTGTTAGGTTTTTAGTGTTGGTGATTCTGTGGACAAAATGACTAATTTGTAATGTGTTGTAAAATTCAAGGACCTAGGGTGCAAATTGTATAAAATAGGTTTTGAGGTCTAGGGTTCGAACATGAAAATAGGAGAAACACGACGCCGTATTATCGCTGGCCTATCGCCTGGACACTGCTTGAGCGACTAAAACATAATGGATGTCGGTTGCTTGTCGTCTGGCTCTCGCTCGAGCGAGAGGTCGTCGCTCGTCTGTCACCGAGCTTTAGCTCGAGCGATAGGTTATTTCGAAAAATCCAAATTCGTGATTTTAAACAGATTTTTTTGGCTCATTCAACCTAATTCCCCTCCCCTATAAATACTTATTACATTGGACGAATTTTGTGTATTTGTTCATTATATTAGTTCTTCCTATCATCCTTTGAAGATCCAAGATATTCTATACTGATTGTTGAGATTATACAACCACATGTTGGGAAAAATATCAATTCCTTAAATCGAAACACCACATACTTTTTATTGGTCATAAGGAGGTACTTTCTCAGTTGGATTTCAGAAGTTTCTAGAGGTTGAGAGATGTTGGACTACAAGCGCAGAAAGAAGAACAAGACTAGGTGATTTCGGAGTATCCACTTGGAAAAGACGTGTGCAGAAGAACGTGAGA
>CAIGRN010193936.1:0-15575 GCA_903798345.1 Fraxinus anomala | reverse complement strand
TGATCTTGAGTAACCTTTGCCTGTTAAAGTTCCTTCTTTTCCTTCTGATTTTTGCATACATTTTCTACATGTCCAAATTGTTTACAAGACCTGCATTGGACTCCAGGTCTGAACTAACACCATTTAGGTGAGTGGCATTTCCTTTTGCAATGTGGACAAGGAGAGTACTTGGCATCATTTCCTGTACCTTTAACTTCCATTTCCTTCTTCTCATTTTGTGGCTTCTTTCCACCAAAATTTGTTTGAGTTCTCTGCTTCCCCTTTGCAAACAGAGCACCCTCAACTTGTTCTTCTTACCTAAACAATCTTCTTGTTCAGTGGCTTGAAGGACATTTACTAATTCAGCCAGAGAAATGCTAGCCAGATCCCTTGAATCTTCAAGTGAAGAAATCTTGGATTTATACTTTTCTGGTAAGCTAATCAGCACTTTCTCCACTATTCTCTTGTCTGGTAAATCATCTCCAAGTAATCTAATTTGATTTACCACCTTCATTAGCCTATCAGCAAACTCTTTGACTGTTTTAGAATCCTTCATTTTTAGAGTCTCAAATTCCTTCCTGAAGTTCAAAACCTGCATTTGCCTTGTCCTCTCATTGCCTTTGAATTCCTCCTTCAGCCTATCCTATGCTTCCTTTGTTGTTTCACAGGTGATTATTCTTGTGAATATAGCATCTGAGATAGCTAACTGTATGCAAAAATAGCTTTAAATTTCTTGGCAATCTCCTCACTGTGCTACTTCAGTTGGGCTATAGTAGGATTGGCTCTTAAAGGTGGTGGTTCTACTCTAGCTTCAGTGATTTCCTATAGGTCATAGGCCTTTAAATAAGCCTTCATTTTTGCAGACCAGAAGTCGTAATTCTCTCCTGTGAATGCTGAAGGTAGAGAAGCTGAAAATCCACTTGAAGTCATATCACTTTCTCACTAAAATCACTCAGCTTTTTGTGAAAGGTTCTTACTGGTTTTCTCTCTTGTTTGCTTTCATTTTCTAGGATAATGAAAGAAAAAACAAGTAGCAGAACTTACCGGATTTGCACAAGACTTACCAGTTTTTACACAACTTATCGGATTTGACACAACTTACCAGTTTTCAATGCTTACCGTATTTAGAGGTTCCTTACCGGTTTTGCTTACTTCTTATCGGATTTTGTAAAGACTTACTAGTTACACAAGCTAACCAGTTTTTTAACTCTCCAGCACTTAACATTATGTATTACTTATCAGTTTCTTCAGTTTTTTCAGCCTTTTTTAGCCCTTCTAAGATCTGAAAAAGCTCTGATACCACTGATGGATTTTAGAAGACAAAGAGTCATACATTGATACAAAATAAAATGATACTACCACTACACTTTGCTTGTCTATTACAACAACTTGTGATCAAACTAAACTAGCCTAACTAACCATCATGACATAAGCTAGACAATGATAAAAAACGTGTGACAAGTCAAGAACCAAAAATACATCTTAGTAACAACAAAAGTGTCACACTTAATTCATCATATAATTCCTATAATTCCTCCAATCTTTCCTTATATTACAACTCAGGCCAACAGTTTGTTTATCTGAAAGAAATAGGTCATGTCTTTCAAACTAACTCTAAGGCAGGGTTTCTAGATTACCATGGGACAAGAAAAGCAGTATAAATATTTTTCATACCAAATATGTGAAATTTATCATTCAAGATATAACACTATCATCTTTCCAAATATGTACTTCTCAAATAAATTTCCACTTAGCATACATCACCTTAGGCATATCTGTTACTCCTGTAGTCATTTTTGTTCAGTCAAATTTTGGAGACTGATCTTCATTATGATCCAGAAATTTTAGTGTAAATCTGCTTCATTACAGGGGAAACTATGCACATCTTGTTTCTGGCTAATAATTCATATTATTGTCTTATAACTGTTTTTGATTCCTAAACTACAATATAAATTAACGGTGCTCCCGCCTCTTATAAAATTCATGTTTATCAGTTTGCAGGGTCCATTAGTAGAAAAGATTTCTGGTTTCTGGACAACTAGACCAGTCGTTGAGTATTATCGCATGCTTCCCTATGTAGGGATCATGTCGAGCTGGTTTTTAAGGTACCAAGTCTATCATTCTGTTTTCACTTTATTACAATAGGCATCTGAAGATTGCACAAGTTCTCTCAATATTGTTTATCTGTTGTTTTATATGATATAGAAAGCACAGAAAATTTCCATAAAACACAGTTTTGGAGAGAGAAAATAAAAAATGTCTTAACACTTAAGACCAAAAATTTACAGTATTCGAAAAGTATTCTCCTCCTTCCCTTCTATCCTACTTCATTTTCTCTTCCACTCAACCTGATTTTTGTGTCTCTATAATGTCAGCAAGTCACACAGCCATGGTCAATGAAGAACTTTTTTGCATCCTAAACCCAAACTCCTTTTAGTGTGTTACCTCTGAAATTTTGATTCTTGGAACTGATTTAATGAAGAATTCATGGTGGGCTGCTCATTCAGTGAAGAACCTATTGTAATTTAAGCTTAGGTACTTGTTTCAGATTGTTGGCATTGATTAGCGGATGTTATGTTTAATTCATAAGAATTGATGAAACTGATCAATATTGATCACAATTTCCTGTGTTGCTTACAGCAATTTCGTGTTCCATGATTGCTTGGTTTTATATGGGATTTTACTCCGATTATATATATATATCCTTAAACATATTACCGATAATATGTGCGTACATATTATTCAACATATCTTCTATATAAGCACAAAATTTAATATAGAATTGACTTACGAAACCAAGTATTTATCTGTAGACGAATTGACCCCTTTCCATACTTAGATGAAAGCCATGTCGTTCTTCAATTAAAAACCTTTCATATAACAATAAGAAAGTATTTTGAAATCAAATACAATGTAAAGAAATCGGAAAGAAGAAATAGGAGATGCAAGTGTAAGATTGGTCGAGGCAAGTGAAACACTCTTTTCTTAAGATGAATTTGCCCTATATCGGTGTTAATGGTTTTTCGACAATCATCTCCCAAGATACAATGACCACGTCTAGCCATAAGAGCACTCCAGATAGTTTAGACCAACGAACTCGAAAGGGGTTTTCTTTCTACCATAACCATGACTTTGATGCAAAAAGGAACCATTTCTACAAAGTGTTTTTAAGCAAAATTAAAATGTAAATATGGAATGAAATGAATAATAAACGTCATAGGGGATCTTCATATAAAAGGTGAAAGGGTGTGGTTGGAGAGACACACCCCAAAACTTAGCATTTTTCATGAGGGACGCAACCTATTCCACCACTCACCTACCGCCCATTTAGCACTTGAGCGGCGTAATGCAGTGAATTATAGCTTGCCTGGCGCTGGCCTTCCACTTGAGCGGAAGCCTTACGTGTTGAATTTTGATTTTTCCTTCAAATTTTGGACCACAATTTCTCAATCATTAGGAATTGATTTTTAGATTTCAAATATATTGCGACGATTTACTTGACGAGCAAAACAAGTTAGTTTATTACTTTCATAATTTGACTATCGGATCAAGTCTAAATATTTGACCAAGTTGACACAAAGTCACTTTTCAAGGTTTATACTCAACCAAAGATTTCAATTCTTAAACCAAATTCCAATAATCAACCACATGAATGGAAATTCCACATATGCAAATGATAATGCGACACGAGTAAAGAGGCCTTGAACCTTCTTTAGTGAAATATTATCAAATTTACTCAGCTAATTGGTGAACGCGATGTTTTGAATCATTTATTCATCGGTGTAAACTAAGACAACATTACTCAAACAATGTCTTCTCTGAACCGTTCATGATTTTCATGATTATGTTCATTTTGGCCATGAAACACTCATGGGTTTCATAAGTTCTAGAAAATTTCAAACAATTCTCGTCGAAGTGACCCCACTTCATACTTACATAAGTGACCTCCTATTAAGAGTATTATGTCCTACTCCACTTGACCTAATTAAGATATAAGAATCATTAAAAGCGTATCTTAACCATCTAATATTCTACGGAAAGCACTTTAAATGTCATAGGAATGAGTAGGAATAATTTCCAAAATGTTTTATAAACTCTTCATAATTTAATTGTCCATTTGAATCAAGATCTTGGGATCTCCCAGTCAACAAGGTAGAGTTATCGTTACGAAGACTCTAATGTTGTAGACTATCTCTTTCCCTTCGATATGCAGTACTGTGTCTATGACATATATGTCTAGACTTACTATTACATATGACTTAGTATCTCATCAAATATAGCTAGCCATCAATTAATTCATTTAATAGATACAAATTGTCACCAACTAAGAAATCCTCTTATGAAGCAACTAGCTTTATCAAAAGCTTTATCAATTTCCAAACATGGTTATTATACTAGTCAATCACTTTTACATGGTTATTCCAAACATGGTTATTACACTAGTGATTGCTTTTCAACATTGAACTAATGTAAAATTCCAATTCCAATTGTTTTTGCATATCCAAACAAACGCCATAATCAACTTTCATCCCATTTTATCCACTTTAGAGAATCATAATCTTTTATATGAAAAGATACCTTTTCATCTAAAGTGATCCTAAAATATTCCATAATATTCTACATAATTTTCCAACAATTCCAAGTAATTAAGCAGCAAAACCAAAAATGTAAAATAATGTATTTACTTATTCCAAACCTTTATACATCTATTTTATAAGTTTATTCTGTTAATAGTCAACAGATAATATGAATAAGAATGTCAATGTCTCGTGAAAGTCAATTCACTTCCTTATTTAGAGATATAGCAATCTCATTTAGTATCGTCATTGATCCCATTTTAATTGGGCAACTAGATATGACCGCATTCATCATATTGAATAATACGGTGAAATGCTACCCCTTGCAACTTTAGGGTACATTAATAATGTAGTGTAATAACTTATCTTCCTTCGTTCAATAAATCTTATAGATTTTAGGTAAACACGAAGGTAAGCACATTCATGATAGACCAATCTATTAAAACAAACGGTACCTCCATAATTTTTGGGCAACAATACAAGCAATCTCTATTGCTTTATTGTCTATCAATGAAAATTAGGCATCTTGATCAATCAACCAAGACCAAATGGTAAGGCCATTGATAAACCTTGAACTATTCAAATTAGTTCGATAAACCGTTTCAGTTATTGAATTTGATCATTGCTCATCTCAATATCAATTCGCATATGTTTGCAAATAATAATTCAATATTACTTTGAACTATCTTTGAAAATAAGTGGCCTTCCCACATTGAACCGTTTGAGGTTTGTTTATTCAAAGATTTCAACTACGTCTCAATTTGCATTCTCTTATAAGAACAATTTTTGTTTCTAAGAAGAATTACAAAATCTTTGCATACCATAGTTTTTATCCCTCACAAATGAATGTTCTTTTACAATCATCAAGGATATCCGGCATCGTCGCCAACTATAGGAACCATCTATGCCTTGTAGAAAATATTCCCAACAATTAAGGTAACCATATAAATTTGCCATCAAATTTTATCTATAGACTTGGTCCGCCAAACTAGGCCATTTTAACTCTTTTGTGAGTATATAGCGGAAAGAAATCTCATTTAATCATATGGGTGGGCATTAAAATATGCCTCCTCATGTGAGTAATATATTCAAATATTCTTCAACAAAAGGAACATACAATTTCCTCCATGCACGTGCTCTTTGTTCAAAATAGAATAAATACTTGCATGCACCGATTAGTGAATATCAAATAAATTCACAATTCAAATAATCTCAAGTATTTTAGCATGTCCATGAATTTTCTTATTAAGAGACGAGCAATTTTCTATTGATAAGTTACCATTGGGTATACCCCTTGCCACCAAAATGGATTTAGATAATGAAGAGGCACCTCCTTATGATGCATAAAATCAATTTAATTACAATTGTCAAAACATGCAAATAAATAAGTATTTCTTTTTAAATACCATTAGTTGTAATTCGTGAAAGTACACAACTTTCCATATTTAATTTCTTATAATAACTGTATAGACTCAAAAAATACAATACATGGAAAAAAGAAATTCCAGTCATATGAATGGATACAATTTCATTGTTTCCATATCAAAAAGTTATCATTCAAAACAACTTTCTTCAAATTAAGTGAAAAGATACAATCTTTCATATAAATTTCATACATTATTTTTACATCAGATAAATGGAATAAAAATTCAATATAAACATTCACAATGGTTCGCATGGCATACATAATTTAAAAGACATGTATCTTCATTGCACCTTTTTGAATGAACTAGACACCAATTAAACTAATTTAGAATAAGAAACCGAATAGTCACAATTCAAAAGAGTTACAAAAAATTCCATCTTTTCCTTATATTTGCACATATACAGTTCAATAGGAAAAATCAATAGATGTATGGACCGATTCAATGCAAAACCATATGCACAGAAATGATCAAGCCAAAATTAATAGCCAAGCTAAATTTGTCTTATGATTTTTATTCATGTTACTATTGCAAATAAAATACAATATGCACATTAAAGAATTCGTGTTTTTCCATACTTCAATGAAAGTCATTTCGTTCGTCAATTTAAAATTTTTCATATAACAATAAGAAAGTTAGTATTTCTGAAATCAAATGCAATGTAAAGAAATTAGAAACAAGAAAGAGGAGGTACAAGTGTAAGATTGGTCGAGGCAAGTGAAACACTATTTCCTTAAGATAAATTTGCCCCACATTGGTGCTAACGATTTTTCGGCAGTCATCTCCTAAGATACAACGACCATGTTTAGCCATAGGAGCACTCCAAATGGTGTATACCAACGAACTCGAACGGAGTTTCCTTTCTACCATAACCATGACTTTGATACAAAAAGTAATCATTTATACAAAGTGTTTTTAAGCAAAACCAAAGTGTAAATATGGAATGGAATAAATAATAAACGTCCTAGGGGTCCTTTATATAGAAGGTGAAAGGGTGTGGTTGGAGAGACGTTCCAAACCTTTGCATTTTTCACGAAGGGATGCAATCCAAAACACACAACTTATTCATAATTCATAAACTTATACATGTTCTCAAGCATATACATTAATGTCGACAAGGCTATCTAACACACACAAGCATGCAAAATAATTTTTTTTAAAACAATTACACAAAAACAACTAAGAAATTAGACAATTAATATTTCACCCCTCAAACTTAAGCTAAACATTATTCCCAATGTGAAATTAAAGAAAAGTGAGGAGGACTTCCCTGAATGGAAATGTTGGTTGTCTTCATTGCTATCGATGGATTGGTGATATGATGGTGGATAGATAGATGTTGAATGTAGTTCTAGCTTCTCTCCTAAACTTGAGACTTAACCTATGATAAAAACAAACTTATTAATAAACTAATGAGAAAAATATAAACTAATATCTAAAGATGAGAGATAGAAAGCTAGGGTTGCCTCCCAAGAAGCGCTTCTTTAATGTCATTAGCTTAACATTGGCAATTTGTCTTATGTTGGATCTTCAAGAGGCATTCGTCCCTTCATGTTTCCAAACTTTATCCTTCGCTTTGAGTTTTTCTTTAGAATAGCACGGCCACTAGGATTAGGAGGTAGCTTCAACTCCGATATAGCATTCAAAACCTCTTTTGATTTGATAATGTTGGAATGTTTCAAAGGTTCTACAATGTAGTTCTTCTTTCTATTAGGCAGATCGACTTCTTGAACAAAGATGAAAAGCACCACTTCCTTGCTCCCTGTGTAGCTTCCAGTAGCAGCTGTATCAATCTTTGAGTAACCGGTTGCCATATACTGTTCTAAAGGGTCATAGAACAATTCGTTTTTGAAAAATTTCCCCTCCAATGTGTCAATTGATTGGATCATGTAGCGAGTGTTGACTTTTTTGAGGATTTCTTCGTTTGATAAATATTGAATATGACTTGCTCTACATTAAATCGCAATGTCAATTTTCTTTATTGGACATCAATCAGAGCTCTCCCAACTGCCAGAAGGGCTGACCAAGAAATAGTGGTCATTTTTTATCTTCTTCCATATCCAAAACCATAAAGTCCACAAGGAAGACGACCTTGTCAACTTTAACCAACACATCTTTAATAATCCTTTTGGGGTATGTGATGGATCTATTGGCTAGTTTTCAAAGTGATTGTGGTTAGTTTCACTTTTCCAAGGCCCAACTTCTTGAATACAAATAGTGACATCAAATTGATGCTAGCTGCCAGCTTACATAATGTCTTATCAAATGTAGAAGTGCCAATTGTGCATGGAATAATGAAGCTAGCTGAATTTTTTAGTTTCTGAGGGAGCCTTTTCTAGAGAATGACACTACATTTTTCTGGCAACTTCACTGTCTCAAATTCCACCAGCTCTTTTTTGTTTGACATTATTTCATTTAGGAATTTGGCATAATTTGGCAATTGTGCCAAAGCATCTTTGAAATGAATATTGATATGGATCTTTTTGAAGACTTCCATAAATTTTGCAAACTACTCATCAAATTTCTTCTTCAGTAATCTTTGGGTGTGACTTCAAGATTAGTGGTTATCTAGGAATAAATTGAGTTAGGCTTAGAAATCTTCTTTGTTACCTCTACCTCAACTGTCAGCTCTTCAACTAGTTTCTTCAACATGATCTGAAGCAAATGTAGGAATCAAAGCCTCTGTAGGCTTGCTCTCTTCAACTACTTTTCCAATCATCAATGTGATGGCATTGCAGTGCTCCATTGGGTTGACCTCGGTGTCACTGGGAAACTTCCATTGTTATTGGGAATTTATTGCACTTGCTAGCTGACTAATTTATACCACTAGATTCTTTACTGTAGCCCTCCATGTTGGTCATATGAGTCTCGATGTTATCAATTCTTGACTCATCATAGTCTCTGAAATAAAGGTTCCCAAAGTGTCTTTGAGTGATGGTTTTCCTTTAGAAGCCTGATTATTGAACCTAGGTGGTGACTGTAGGACGTTCATATTGTTATCTTAAGAGAGGTTCTTGTGGTTTTGCAGTCCTGGATTGTACCAATTTTCTAAGTAGTTTCCTCTCTAATTGAAGTTTCTGCCATTCACGAGTTGCTCCTTCTCTGATCAAACTCAGACTCATGGTAGAAATTGAAGCAACCATGATAGAATCTACTTTCTTCTGGGTTCTTTGTGATGTCAACGCAGCTATTTCAGTTGTGAGAAACATTTGAGGTGTAAAGGCTGTAATGAGATCCACCTCAAAAAGACCAGCAACTTTCTTTGCATTTGAACACTCACTTGGCCACTGATAACTGTTGGTGGCTATTTCATCTAGTAATGAATAGGCAGCA
This sequence comes from Fraxinus anomala, assembly GCA_903798345.1. Taxonomy (NCBI): domain Eukaryota; kingdom Viridiplantae; phylum Streptophyta; class Magnoliopsida; order Lamiales; family Oleaceae; genus Fraxinus; species Fraxinus anomala. The sequence goes on along the minus strand of CAIGRN010193936.1, from coordinate 6,262 downwards.
TATGCAGTCTTGAACAATAAAGTACCCTCTACTACAACATCTACTACTGACCATGTCTGACCATTCACCATATTGTAGAAGATTTCCATTTGCATCAAATCTTGATAATCATGTTGAGGGCATCTTCTAAGTAAATCCTTGAATCTCTCACAAGCCTCATAAAATGATTCGAACTCTGCTTGTTTGAATTGGCCAATATCACTACACAACTGAGCTGCCTTGGATTGGGGAAAAATTGGTGAGAAATTTTTGAGCTAATCCCTCCCAAGTTATGATGGATCCATGTGGCAATGATTGGAACCATGCTTTGGCTTTATCCCTCAAGGAGAAGAAAAATAAACATAGTTAGATGGCGTCATCAACAACACCAGTCATCTATAAGGTGTCACGGCTTTTAAGAAAAAAACCAAGATTAGCATTTGGATTATCTTTTGAAGAACCCCAAACTATTTTTGTTGTACCATGTAGATCAAACCTGGCTTCAGTTCGAAATTATTTGCACCTATTGTTGGGTGTGCAATACGAAAGTAGTTGTCATTAGCAACTTGCCTAACATAGTCTTTTATAGCCCGTTGTTGCTTTTTTGATTTTCTACTTGTTCTGCTATTGCTTCAAGATCGTTTCTTTAGATACCCCATAAAAATCTGAACGTTATTTCAATTTCAGGATCAATGGGTAATAATCCAATGCTCCTTGATTTTCACATAAACCTGAAATAAAGAACAAGCAAACTATTTAAAAGTAAAGAAATCTAAATTAAAACAAAAGCCGCTTAGTAATAATATTAGTAAAACTAAAATAAAACAATAACGTAAATATACCACAAGCGTACGGTGTCAAGTTTTGTAATATTATAATGAAGTTAGAGTGTCGAACCCACAATGATTGATATTTAATTTCTACCAAGTATTATAATTGTGTTGCATTTATTTTATCTAAATGAACGAAATTTGAATCAGTATTTTAAACAAGTTAACCTGATGAATGTGGTGATAAATTCAATAAAGAAATGTAATTTAGAAGAATATTCAAGATGAGAAAGCCTATGGTTATGATTTCACCTAACTTTCAAATATGATTTTCAAAAGCCTAGTTTTCTCAAATCAATTTCCATGTTTATAAGTAAAAACCCTATTGTAATTCTACCACTTCACTCGAGTACCGGGTATAAATTAATTCTAATACCTCTATTTCGAATTAAAATCAAGATTTATCAAGATTGTGGTTCTTAGAAGGAACAATCTTCATAGATTCTAAACTTTCTCTCGAAACCAATAAAATATAGGTTGTCTTATTGTTATGATCACGCCTAAATTCCTTTTCTCGAGTGTCAGAATTGACTAACAACTAATCCTTCAATTAGTGGCCAATTAATTGAAAGCATTAAATCATTAACATAAATAAATGAAAAGGAAATTTTCATAGAAATAACTAAAATCAAATCAAATCATATCCTCAAGTTTTGACTAAACAAACCCTATAAGAATTACTTAGTTTATGATATGAGATATGAAATCTATATAATACATAAAGAATAACAAGAAGAGAAGATAGATAAAACTATTTTTTGGATGTTTGAATCAATCTTCTTCACCAAGTTGCATTTGCTTCCTTGATTTCTTAAATCTTGTCCCCTTGAATTGTTTCTTTTGACTCGATGAATTGTCCTTGAAAAATGGTCTTTAGGGCTGTATTTATATCATGATGATGTCTTGGAAGAGTTTGGGTTGGATAGGGATTTAAAAAGAGATAAAAATATTCAAAACTCATTCCCTTGCCCATCGGTACCTTGTCGCCATAAGCAGGGCACTGCAGCGCCACGATGTTGTTGAAATTCAGCAATAGTGGCACTGCAGCATTTTTGGGTAAAAAATCTACACTACGTATCTTTCAGTATATTTATCATAATATTTTCTCCCGACATCTAACTAAGGTGATTCAAAGTATATTGGAAAGATAACTCAAATGACTACATTAGTACTTCAAATAACTTTTTCCAATTCGAACGTTTACTATGTTAAAATGGGTCTCAATCTTTGGTTAAAAATCTAGAACATACTTGTGCAGATGAGAACTAATTTGTGAAAATATTTTGATCATATTTCACTCATTTTTTACTTCTAATTGCATCTGGATGACTCCTAGTAATCTTTAATTATCATTTTGTGGTCTCGAATCAACTATTGAAAATATTCAATTAGGTCCTCAAACTTTGGATCCTTATTTACTTATTTCTTTCAATTTAGCCCCCAATGATCGAGTTTCGTCAAACTAACATCAATTTCTCCTTGATTCACACCAACATTCACTATTTTCTTCAAGTTTTACACCATTTATACTAGTTCATCTAACCTATAAAACCACGTTAAAATGTCCTAAAAACTCTTAAAGACAATCAAAATAACAAGTTTAAGATACAATGAAACAATGTGTGAACCACACTCATCAGCGCACTATGGCATGAGGGAAACAATAGGTTTGAATGGTGAGTGGGCAAATCATGGATTGTCGTGGTCATTATGCAAACATAGTTTTATATGATTTGTTAGGTTATGACCCATTTTTCATGAGATTTGGAAGTTTGATTCATGGAGGAGGCCTATATATTTTTGGTTTAGAAGTTCAGTTTGATACGGAATCAAATTTTATTAAGGATTGAGAGTTTGATTGAAAGCCGGACTTTGGAATGGATGAAAAATGCATTTAGAGTGATTGAGACAGAGATTAGGTGCCTAGGCGCTGGCAACAAAATACCCAAACAAAAAAATTGATTTTCTACTGTAACTCTTCTATTCTACTTCATCCAAAACATCATGATCGGGATCCTATATATACTCCACATGGTGTAGGCTCTTAATAGTTTCAAGATATCAATTAGATCATTATTATATACATTAGAAACTTGAGAAAAATTTTCAGATTTAAATTGAGAGTATCAAATCTTGTAAAAAAAAAAGTTTTCTTAGTATAATAAATTCTCATTCTCTTCCACAAAATCTTGTATTCTTATGTGATCCATTATTTTTCATATTGTTTTTATTTTCTCGTCTTTAATTATTTGGCCAGATTCTCAACAAATTGGTATTAGAGCGATTCTGATATCTTATTTGTTTACAACAATTGGTATCAAAGATGAAGGTTTTCTGGCAGGTTTTTGGGAGGTCGAAATTGGATATTAAAGCGAGGTTGAAACAAGGACAACTGTTTTAGGGATGGCAACTATGAAGTTTAAGATTCCAATTTTCGATCACAATGATAGATTTTCTTTGTGGCTGATCAAGATGTGAGAGGTTTTTTCTCAACTAGATCTTGATGATACTTTGTTGGGAGCGAATATAATGCCCACAATAATGACTGCGAAAGAAAAGCAACTCAAGGATCGAAAAGCCATATCACAGATATATCTTCATACAATGATTGTGAAAGATAAACAACGTAAAGATTGGAAAGCCCTGTCACAGATACATCTTTATCATTCTAATCACATTCTTCAGGATGTGGTAAAGAGGAAAAATGCCGCTGGATTGTGGTTGAAATTGGAACAGCTTTGTATGAGTTAATTCTTGACCAATAAGTTACACTTGAAACATCGCTTATATACTCATCGCTTGACGAAAGGTGGATCGTTGAAAAATCATCTATCGGTGTTCAAGAAAATTGTCACTGAATTGGAGACCATAAAGGTCAAGTACGATAAGAGGATTAGAACAAATATTGTTATGTTCGTTGTTGTTTTCATATGTGATATTTAGAGATACCATTCTCTATAGTCGAGCTACTCTTATTATTGATGAGGTATATGATACACTTTATTCCAAGGAGAAGATGAAGCATTTGATCGTTGGATCTGAGGTTCAAGTAAATGGTCATGTTATTCGTTAGAGGAAGATAAGTGGTCATGGAAGGGGCAGAGTTAAGGATAGCAATAGTATAAAGTCTATTGGTATTGCAACAATAATGGGCACATGAAGAGGGATTGCTATAAATGGCGGAACATGTTTACTACTACATATCAGAAAAATCATAAAATTTTGATAATGTCAATCTTGCAGAAGAAGTCAGTGATGGAGATCTTTTGGCAATTACTGATGGCTATTCCAAACTTGATGATGAAAGGATTTTGATTCGGACTACACTTTTCATACGTGATCAAACTGAGATTGGTTTTCTTTTATATCAAACAATACAAGGGGTTCCGTGATGATAGAAAGTAATAATCCTTGTAAAATAGTTGGGATTAGTAATATGAAAATCAAAATATTTGATGGGACAGATAGGCACTTGGCAGGTTCAACATGTTTCAGCTATAAATAAGAATTTAATCTCTTTGAGTACTCATGATTCAAAATGGTACAGGTATACCAATAGATGTGGAGTTTTGAAAGTTAACAAGGGTGTCGGGTTGTGTTAAGAGGGCGGAGTAAGTCTCGATTATATGTGTAAGAAGGTTCGGCAATCACTGTGGATGCACGGCAACTTAAGGTTAAATAAACAATAACTCAAGTAGATTTTGTTGTGATTTGTTTGTTTGTCTTGATTCTAAAAATAATATTGGGAAATTTTCGTGTTGCTCAGGTGGAGCAAGTAGTGATCTTCTTAATCATGTTGTTTGTGATGATTTGAACAGGTTTGACAACTCATGTGGAGTTGGAAGTGCTCATGGTGATTCGAGCAAGTTTGGTAACTCACTTGGAATTTGAATTAAACGGAATGATTCAAGCAATGATGGCATGGAAGGGAATTCTGATGGTAAACAGGGCTTGGATTTAGTTCACAGTTGGACTTTTTCTTTGACCATCTAGAAACATTAAAAGTGACTTGTTGCTTTGGTTTTTCCGTCATTATATTGGTGTTATTTATTGCTTTCCATATTACAAACTGTGGCAATTCAACTTAGGATAATTGGACTGCTTGTTTAACCATCTAGAAACAATTAAAAGTGACTTGTTGCTTGTTAATTGTATTATTCCGCACGTAGGGTCAAAACTAAAATCGGATAATTATAACCATTCGGTAACTTAGTAGCCGTTAATTTGGTAATCCGAAACTTTCAATTAGTATTAGAGCCCAAATTTGTTCCTTGACCTATATTATCTAGATGAGTTGTTCATTATTTGTTCCACCTTATTTTGATGGCATTAATTATGCCTACTAGAAGGTTAGGATGAGAGCCTTTTTAAAATTCAGGGATGAGCCTATCTGGCTTGGTGTTGTGAATGGAACCCGACATGGATCAAGGTGCCAAAATAATGAAATAATCCCCACCTCTGTTGCTAATTGGACTAGAGTAAACTTAGAAGAGTGTAACTGGAATAGCAAAGCCTTACATGTCCTATTTATGGCAGTATTCCAAGAAGAGTTTATGAGAGTGTCTATGTGTAAAGTAGCCAAAGAGGTTTGGGATATTCTACAAACCACACATGAGATAACTCAGGTTGTTAAGATCTTGAAATTGCAAATGCTGACCACTAGGTTCGAGGACATTAGAATGAGAGAATATGAGATGTTTGATGCCTTCTACGCGAGCTTAAACGACATAGTGAACTCTAGCTTCAACCTAGATGAGAGAATCTCGGAGTCGAAAATTGTAAGAAAAATTCTTAGATTCTTACCTGAAAGGTTTAAGCCTAAAGTCACAGCTATAAAAGAGAGCAATGACTTAGATTCAATTAAGATAGAAGAGTTGGTTGGATCTCTCCAGACTTATGAGCTGACATTTGATAAACCCAAAAATGATAAGTCTTTGGCCTTAAACACTGTAAGGAAGAATTATAGGGAGTCTTCGGATTTGGATTTTCCTAATGAAGAGGATTTAGCTTACTTTGCTAAAAAATTCTGAAAAATATTTAAGAATAAACAAAAACCTCAAGAGAAGCATNGAGTAAGTGCCCTACCAGTAGGAGAAATTCGGATAAGGTCATAAATGTTAATCTCACTGATGACGAGTCTAACTCGGACAATCAGAGTGAGAAATCCACTCGTGAGGAAAGCGGAAAATATATTGCCTTTACTACTAGAGTTAAGAAAGGATTTGAACTGGAGAGTGAAAGAAAAGATGACTTAGATAGTGAGAAATATTTTGATAGTGAGGAAGATATCCAAGATGCTTATGATAAGATGTATGAGGAGAGTCTCAAGATCCTTACTAAAAACAACGCCTTAAGTGCGAAGAATAAGGAACTTGAATTCGAAAATGAGAAGTTAGTAGCGTACATTAAGGAATCCATCTCGATCCTCAGTGAAGTGAAATCCATGAATGAAA
>CAIGRN010193928.1:0-12647 GCA_903798345.1 Fraxinus anomala | reverse complement strand
AGAGCTCTCTCATTCTCTCGACTTCTCTCTCGCAACTCTCTGTCCTCCACGCCATTCTTTGATTTTGCACTCCATATTGAAACCTCTTGTAAATTTGTAATAGTATAGCTACTGTACAATTCTTGAGTGATTTATAGTGAGCTCTTGTGTATCTTTGTGTGGATTTCTTTGTGCGATTCATGAGGGATCGATGTACCGTGATGTTTCTAGTGTGAATCTCATTGAGTGTTTTGGTGTATTGATGAACGATATTTGATCCTTGGTTAATAGAGTGATTTCTTCGGTTGGCGAAAGCTCAAAAGGGGATTAGGANTGTGTATCTTTGTGTGGATTTCTTTGTGCGATTCATGAGGGATCGATGTACCGTGATGTTTCTAGTGTGAATCTCATTGAGTGTTTTGGTGTATTGATGAACGATATTTGATCCTTGGTTAATAGAGTGATTTCTTCGGTTGGCGAAAGCTCAAAAGGGGATTAGGATTTATCCGAACCTCTGATCTTAGGGCAAAAATCTCTCGTGTTCTTTACTGTTTTCAGTTTCTTGCATTTTTATTTTTGTTGATTGTATGTTTAATTGGCTAATTAGTGGCATTTGATCTCTACAAAAAGGTTTTGTTTGTTCTTACTGGACAACAGTTGATTTTTTAGATGAGATAGTTAATATCTAATCCTAAGTATAAATAATCTACGCTTAAATGAATTTTCAAGTTTGAAGTTGGGTCGGCTGTTATTGCACTACATGTTCAGTAAAGTCGATTAATAGTAGTAAATGCTAAAGAAGAAAAATAAGTTTAAGATTTATACTATTCTATATGGTTTAATACTCAATGGTAAGTATGTACAAAGTGTTTAGTACGTAGAAAAAGAAGTAGAAGAAGAGCTTAAGAAATATAAAGTGGCTACTTGTTTCCAAGAGATCAGTGCTGCTCTCTCGTCCCTTCCTAGAGAATGTCTCCTCAAGCCTAATTCTCACTATAGGGTTCTTCTCCTTTCCCTTCGGAGGCTCATTCGTATGCTCTCCCTTCATCTGTGCCTTCGACTATAAGCGTAATTCCACCTTATTTCCATCAGTTATTAAAACTTGATAATATAATAAACGAAATTTTAACTTTTTTTTTTTTTCCTTTTTTTGAAACAAAACATAGATTAAATTTGAATGTCTGCACAAGTAGTACAAGGACCACACTCTGATGCATAAATTTGGCTGTACACTAATCACCCCACAGCCCATAAGAACATTTTCTTGTATTTTTCCTACAACTCTTAGCTGCTTAACAGACAGACAGAGACACAAATCTTTTCAGCCAGAAAAGCTGGATGGGATAAGATGCCCTACAAAACCATTTTTCTGTTTTCATCAGAAAGAGAAGAAATTAAAAAATCAGAGAGAGAGAGAACTTTTCTTCCAGCAGAATAATTATTGACATGTCAATTTATTTTCATTTTATAGCATAATTTATTTTTCAGTTAACACAGAGACGGGTATATGAATCTATGCATTATTTTCTCAAATTCTTATTATGTTGCAGCTACTGGTGCAGATATAAAATGGCAGCAGGCAGGACCATTTAATCCCCAGTAAAGTTTTGTTACTTTCAAGTAATTATTATTATTCTCCAATTTTAATTCAACACCTGCCACCCGTGCAAGCTCGACTCGTTAAATTTTTATGACAGAACTGGCATGTGGCGTTAAGATTTCAATGTTGTTTACCCTTAATATCATGTTGAACTATCTCGTCTAAAAGTTTAAGATGAAGATAAATGTCAATCGAAAAAAATCTTACAAACACGGAGAGCTATGAATATCGTCTAGCAAAATAGAATTACAATGAACTAGTTCAGTTGATCTCTTCACAGCAAGTATAATGCAACTTGTAACTTTTGTAGATGAAAAATCAGAAATATATTCTAATTGAAGTCATAAATTTACACGAAAAGTCAGAAATAAACCAGCATTTGATTAAAAAGAGTAATTTTCATTTACATAAATATATAATTTCAGCTGTCATATTCATGCAACCATGCCCAACCATTCATTTTGTACTTTTGCTACACAAGTTAACCTCCATCCAACACAACCCCCGAAGAAACAAGACTTGTTCGATAGAATGGACTGGACTGGACAAGGCTAATCATGATTACAAAGAAACAGAAGTTAAAATCTCGGTGATTCTAAAAACTAATCAACTGTATATTGATTTATTTATATATCATTTTCATACAATGATACATCAAACATTTGAAGATGTTAAAGCATTGTCAACAATTTTCTCAATGATCTCATCCTCCATCGTTTTATCTAAAGATAAACAAGGACTAATGAAGGAAGCAGAAGAAAAAAATGACGAAGGAGAGGTGAAAGAATGCGTAGTAGTAGTAGAAGAAGAAGAACAACAACAACAATAACGACAACAACAAGGTTCGACAATGGCAAATGAATCAGAACCAGAACCAGAAGCAAAGGGAAGATTAACCAACAAATCCACAAAAGCTCCAATAATATACCCATGATTGCTTTTATCATTGACTTTAAGATAACAAGCTAGAAGTTCTTCAAGGCAATCCCAATCCTTCAAGCCATGAGCCTCCACCATTTCCTCCATAGAAACCCGAAAGTCCACAAATGGATCTCTTGAATCCATTGCCATTACTGCCACACTTTCTTTAAACGGAAACTCATAGCCAGTTTTGATTGCTTCTTCAAGTATTGAGCTTGTCTCCTGTCCAGGCTCGAAAAACAGCCGGTCAGCCGTCCTTAGACCACGAATCATTGTCTCAATATTCGACTCATGACCGTTAACAAACACTTTTGATGCATTCAAAAGACTTTCATCATATTCAAGAAATGAATCCGGGGTACTGTCACCGCATTCAGTGGCAACTTGGTCGAGATAATTCGTGGTTTTGAATATGTTTTCATCGTGGGATCGGAAAGAGTGGGTTTTAAGGTTGCTGACACAGGTTGGCCATGTCCAAGAGGTGGTACTGGTTATTTCTGAGGCTTTGAAAAGAAAAGGAAATCTTAGTCTCTTGCCCATTAGGTAGGTATAGGTAGCCGAGATTGTGTATATTTTTGTGATAGTTTGTATTCTTGAAAGCTAGGACAGGGCGGTTCAAAGGTGGATTTTGAAGGAGTGGTGACACGTGAGACGAGTTTGCAAAGTATTTATAGTCAACATTTGAAACTTGAAGACAGGTAGAAACAGAGAAGTTCGTTGCTAAAAATAAGATGCAGTGGTCGATTCAACTGTAACAATTAAATCATGGTAAGAGTTTTATTAAAATTTCAGAAAATTCTACTTAGAGCGAACAATAAAAAGTTGGATTGACTTATCTTGTAATATGCTAATTCCTGAAATTTGACATTCCTGAAATATTGGTGAGTCACTGGCAGAGCCAAGGCATGCCCAGGCCCCAACTTTTCTATTTTTAAAATTAATTATAAATAAAAGGTTTATTTTATCGATTTCATAAAAATAAAAAATAAAAAATAAAAAATAAAAAAAAAAGTTTAGTTTATTCATAAGAAAATGCATGTATTTCGTATAGTGATAAGAGTTTCATATTTGTATAAATCCTCGTCAGGATTCTAACAAAAACTTTTACAAAATTATTATTTTTTCTTACTTGGGGAAATTTTTACTATTAGTCCTAATCTTTAATACCTCTAGGAATTCATCCCAACGTTTAAAATTGGACTTTTTAGTCTTCCGTTTTCAAAATTTCATCCTTGTATTTGTATTTTCCTTTTTTATATACGGCAAATCAAAAAGTGATTATTCTTATTATATATAAAAAATGGTTTTAATAAATTTCATTTCTTTATAGTTTTCTTCAAATTTCGCTCTCTTCAACTATGCCATAATGCCCCAAAATAAAAGTTCTAGCTCTACATTTGTTGTGATTTACACAATTAAGCCCCTGTTTGTTTCCAATTTTAATGAAAATTTGTATCATTACAATGAGAAGCAGTCGCTTTGTTGACAAGTTTGTATCACAATAAGACCCATTTATTTGATAAAAAGGTCAAAAAAATCAATTCTTCTGTTAAAATAATGAGAAACAAACGAGTTCTAAATGTTGCATTGTCTTGTTGAGTATATCCATAACTTCCTAGAAATCCCTAAATTTCTAATAGACGCCATTTTCTTTTACATGCTCGACACATTTGTATTTCTAACATTGAGTTGATCAGAACGTCTAAGGTTATATGTTAAGCCCAAGCTTTCTTATTAGGGACGGGTGCCTACTTGCATCAATTAAATCGTGCTGAGATTATTTATATTGTTCAAAACTAGATTTTTGGTTCGGTAATAACAATTGGTTGAACTCATTACAAAATGAAGTCAATATTAGCTCACTAAAATAAGAAATGTGGCTGCATATAATAATACCATCGCCAATTTCCAATGGAATTTCTTGAGAAAACGACAACAAAAAATTTACGAAAAATTCCGGTTCAGAAAACCGGAGAAAAATTCCATTACTAATTTTTAAAGAATAAAAAAAAATGAAATTTTCAACATCTTATTTTTTGTCTTGAATTTCAAAATTATTTAAAAAAAATAAAAATCTCACCGAATAATTTCTCCATAGTCAACATACCTAAAATAAATACCCGTTAATTTGAGCTTTGAGGGCCCTCCAATTCACAATGCCGCCGTTGACCAAGCCATTAGGACTTGTACTTCCACAAAGTGCAAAAAATGTGCAAAATAAGTCAAAATAGGAAACTGATCCAAGGTATCTTTCTTGGAAAACTCTTTTATGAAGAAGTAAAAGCAAAAGCTATCCAAACAAGCCTAATCCATTAGAACTTGTACCCTAAGCTGATGAGCTTGACAAATGAAGAGTTTATTTGAACTTATGATTAACTTACTACACAACAAAATCTTTGTAGAAAAGGCAATTCCTATGCTGCTTCTAAGATATTTGCATGTATTTTCTATTCTAATCAGAATATAATCCCTTTGCGATAATAACTTTATAATAGCTGTAATAAAGCAATAACGTATGAATGTGGAGGGAATAAACACGAATTTTCAAATTCTAGAATACTTTTGTCCGCGTGCACGTTCGCGACACTAAATGAAGTGTATAATCATGTGAATAGAGATGGAGACCTATAGAGAAAGAGGGCTCATATCCATGGAGTGGACCAAATTCTCCAGCTCTAGCCATGGATGAGAATGTATGCGTGAGAGCACATGTACGAGCACATAGATGTAGATGCATTTGTATATACACATAAACAGACACTTCCTACATTAAATACGACTCCCAATTCTATACTTATTAAGGCAACAACTTTATAGACCACAGTTTCGCATGTTATAGGGGTCCAGTTTGTCCTCAGATATACAGCACCTCAGTACTGTGGGGTGTAGTTTGATGGATACTAGATTGTTGATTTCGCTCTAGATCTTAATTGAATGGACCGTGCAATGTTTAAGGCCGACATTTTGGGGGATGGTCCTTTTCTAGCTTACTCATCTTATCAATCAAACTCTAAAATCAGACTAAATACAAGACTATAGTACACACAAGTTATCTAATACATATAAATTGAATGTGATCAAAGAAGAGAGACATTTAAGATGTTTATCATGTAACATGTCCATTACCTGGTCCCCATTTTCGAAAATTTGGGTGTGGTCCTTTGTGCATCACTTTTACTGCAGGCGCGATCTATATATGGCGGTAGACAGCTAGTTGCAGGCATGGTGCTTCAGGATTGATAGAGATGGGAGTCAATGGGGCAGCAAACTTTATGGCCAAGTACATCCGATAACACAAGTTTAAAATCATGAAGTTGCCTATTCGGTATGAGTGCACGAATTCTGGGAGTAGAGCACTCATATATCCTCCAGTGTGCCAGGCGATGAGAGAAGAAAATACAGATATTAAAGAAAATTAGTTGAACAAACAAAACAATTACCATTACTAAATACTGTCAAATTCAACATGTTCATCTGCCAGAAAATGTCATGTGACATACATTACTATTAGCATGAGATGAAGACAAAACAGAGACAAATTTATTCAAATAGATGAAACTCAACCTTCATTTGCGAAATATAATTTTATTTTGCAATACCAAGAGAAATGAAAAAAAAAAATTACAGTGAGAAGTACCAGTTATTTTTGCACCATGTGCAAGTTCAATGATATTTACACCCTCTATACCTTTCAATAACATAAATGTTTTCCAAAACTTGCTTTTACAAGCACGTGTTAGAAATCACCCCTTAAACCAGGTCTGTAAACGGAGGGTGTCCAAGTACTCTTAAAATCCACCCCTCTTTTTAAAACCGGAATCCCCAACAGCCATATTCCCAGCTAGGTGACTTGCGGACCCAGCCTTTGCCTGTAGCAGCCCCCCCAGGGTTGCCCTGTCTTCAAACAGAATCATCTACAAAAAAGGTGGGCAATCTGATACCATTGCAAGCATATTGGGCATAATTCAACCTTAAAACGAGCATGTATGGGGAGGATGCCCAAGTATTAATACACCCATTACCCACAAGCCAAATCTTCACCCAGTGATGTGGGACTCGAGTAGGATAGTTACACTCCCCATCGGATAGCTTACATCGTAGAGATTGTGATCTTCAAATATCCTATTGTTCATGAAGAACTACCTCAAAAGAGTATCAAAGAATTATAGTTCAATAAGGATATTTCAAAGTAGGCATCCATTCCTTCTGCGAATGACTTGACTTTGTCATGCGTGTCTGTCATAACACTAGAAAGTGAACAAATGATGAAAATTACAAATTTCACAGTAGTTAAAAAGTTGCAGAAGATTGCAAGAGTTTTGACTTACACAAGTTGATCTCTCCTCTACACTGGTAGTGCGCCTACTGAAAATGCAGAGTTGTGAGAGCGTTAATTGAGCTTCTAACTCGACCAAGCAATAAATACATGCGAAATCCAGTGGTGATTCATAATAAATAATTCAGGACTGACCACATGATAGAAATGCAAGCAGAAGGGGAGCCCAGATATCCCCTACTACTCTGCAACGTAAATGACCATAATGACCAGATGTCTACACCATCTCATACAAAATATATCTGGCCAAATTTACATAACAATAGGTGTTAAGCATTTCAAAGGGATATCCAATCTATGCCTTATTACTGATGCCAGAAAGCACTAGCAACTGTACAGATGCTAGTACATAATAACTATATAAAACAAAAACAATCCACAAAAGCCATAAATAAATACTCTATTTGAATGCCTCAGATTACCACGGAAGTAACCAACATAGACAGTAATCTTAATATTTGAAATAGAATAACGATGCAAGGTGAACAAAATCTTTATATATAAATTATCTTAACATATCATCACAATCCACTGTTCGGCCTACGTTACTACAGAAAAAAAAAAAATGGTAAGCAACGTCTACTTATTTTGGTCAAAATGAAATTTGTCTCCTGCCAAAAAATTTCTTCAATATGTCCATTCAGTCATGCAAAATGGCTGTAGTGCCCTTTATTAAAATGGACTAGAATTTGTCAACTTTGCCCATTCAGAAAACATCGCCTACATGGTTTGAAATTTGTGCAAAAAGGAAGAGAGTATCTAATTGGACTTAGAACTCTCATCAACTTTGCCTTGTTTGACGAGAGTACCTACCTGGCTCAGAATTCGTGCAAAAAGGAAGATGAAAGACTTCGGTAACACTTTTGAAGAAAGAAAGGTATATTTGGAAGAATTGAACAAAAATCTCATAAAATGGACATCTTTGAAAAAACGAATCCTTGTTTTTAAAAGTGACCTCCCCATCTAGTTTCCTCAATTGGAAATAAGCCATTTTTAACATCCCACTATAAGTCCGTCCTAGTGAAGTCACCTACCGTTTCATGATCCACACAGTGCAACATTCTCACACAGACACTCAAAAATCCAAACAAAATAATTAATAAAAATTAGAAAACCGCCTACAAGTTCCTGAAAATTATTTGTTCCTTTCTACCTCATCAAGTCTATGATCACGAATGGCTCAATCAGGGTGTAGCCCACATGTATTTTCATCCTCAAAAAGTCTACTGAAAAAACATGTGTTTAAATGTGCTCTCGACCACTGTACCAACCCAACATTACTGCAAACAAATCATCAGCTGACACGCATCTTCTATTTCCTAAATTGACACCATCCAACTGGAGGTCTGTGGTTGCATCCAACAAGAGAAGTGCAACCCCAGAGAAGCTCATAAGCTCTAACTGCCTACCAAGGGAATAGTGTTATCTCTGCATTCCTGCACGCCCTTGTGATTTACAGAGAAGGACATTTTACACAAACTAAAAAGAAATTCCTTTTGCATAATTTGTAATGCTTTCTAAATTTTTGAGATTAGAACCGCTCAAGTTAATTAAACAATTCAAAATGGACTCTTGGAGCAAAGGTTTCTGATGAGTATTATAAACCGCAAGTTCAGACCATTTCTCAAAGGCACAAGACCAATTTTCTACAGACTATATTGTCCCGTAACTCCAAAATAAAAAAGAAAAGGCAAAGCAAGAACATCCTACCTGAACATGTCGTTGCCAAAATTCATCACACACCACTTAACCTACACATAGGACCACGATTGTTTTTGGACAATAAAGCCTTCCAAAATTAGTTTTTAAGCAGAACAAAGATAGCGTGTGTGCGACACTTATAAGTAAAAATTAATTTTTTTTACTAACAGAAAGTCACTTCTCAATCTTGTTCTAATTATTCTATCACATGTGATTCTATGGTAATCTAAGATTTGAACTCTCATCATGACACCATGTTCTGTTGACTTCCATTGTATTCCTGCATTAATTTTGAGGACAATTGCATTCCAATTTTGGTCCAAATACTATTTTACAATAAAACATTATGATTTCTTTGATGCAATATTAAGCAAGCAACGGAGAATCTAGAAACATGAATTTAGCTTCGTTCGTAATCAAATAACTATGGATTCTCTCATCGAAGTTTCTCAGGAGAAAGGCTTGGTGGGGAATATAGCTGGTTAAAGCAATGCTTTGGTCACTGCAATCTTCCTCATTGTTACATTCTTGGTTGTCTTTTCTGGAGTGAACTTCTGTTCTTGCCTTTACTCAACTTGCAAACCCTTGTCTATCTGGGTTAAACTACATGGATCCTATTTGTACTCCACTATACCCCAGGTCATCTCTAAAAGTTATATCACAAAGGTTCCTGTACATGTACTATGTGTACAATTTTTTTGTGTTTATAAAGAAAGCATAAAAATGTGAACAAGTACGAAGACAAGCCATTGTTGGAATACCAGGGACAACTCTTATGTTACTATCTTCAGCCTACAGTTCAAACTATTCCAGCTGATGTTCAGTAATAGGAAATTTACAATAGTTTAAAACTTTTTAGACTCTTACTTGGCACATTGTTATTAACTTATAGGGATGTTGTCAACTAACTGATAGGGAACTGAAGATATTCTTAGTAGATTAGGAAAAATGATAAGAGTTTGATTTAGATTAACTTTTATTAGTTTTAAGTATCTAGAAATTTATCAAAATACTAAAAATAACATAATACAATCTAAACAAACATAATTAAATCCAAATGTTTTATTCTTATTCTACTAAGAATATCTTCAATACCAAGATAAAAACGAAGATAGAGTAATGGAAATTGCCAGTCATGCCCGTGGATCCCCATATGACCAAACAAGAAACAACCTTTAGAGCCACTAATATCACAGGATAGCGGGCGAGCACGGAGCAGTATTAGAGTTGCCATATTTGACAGTACATCAGGTTCAGAAGTGCTTCTTGATTGGCTTGATTCCCTAGACTTTGATTGGCATGGACAACATCCATTGTATTCATTTTGTTATGAAACTAAGCACTATTTGCAATCAGCATTGCATCACATTGGGCATCTCTGTTATTATCATTTCATGGGACGAAATGAAACGAATGTTAAGATACCACTATGTCTTCAACCAATTCATAAACTTCAGGTGGTAAGTCAACCGGTATTTGACCAATTTTGAGAAGCAGGCCTCTGGTTGTGAACTCTTTGAAGATCCTTGAATCACACTTTCCAAATTTATTAATGGATTGAACATTATAATCAAGCATGAGGTTAATTTATATCCACCTGAGCTTATCGTCTGGCATTACACTTTGTAATGTACTTTTATCTTACGAGGCCTACAACAAACTTGCTACCCGATTCTTAACAATCTCGCCTTATCTTGTTCTCTCAGTCTAGTAATAAGTTTTGTCGTGCTAGATCAAATCAGCAAAAACTTCTACAACTACTATTAAGCATACCTTCATTCAGTGTATCCTTCTGTATCCACCTCCTGTCTGAGCACCTAAGAATATTCCTGTTCAACGACTCAATAATGATACTCCATTCCAGGAACAAGATAAGATTATTGTTGTTAAGTCAATCGATCATTCTGATGGTGAGGAAGAGAGTTCTTCATCTAGTAGTGAGCTTCTTATTGAGATATATCTTCACTACACACTACATCTTGAAATTACCTACTGGGTTGCTATCTTTACAAGACATTTCACATGGTATAGACTCAGTACCAAGATCTCTTATCCTTAACTATTCCAATTTCAGGTTGCATCCTACCTTTAGCATAAATTATGTTACCCCAATGACTAAAAGCCATCATCAGTTGATAGTAGTCCTAGACAATTTTCTCAAGTTGCCACATATTATAGATTGTTCTAGAACTACTTGTGCCTTTCATGGTTTAAAAAATTAGTTGAGGAACCACGGGGGCTATATTTAAGGCTTTTTTGCAAGGTAGATGCAATTTGTTTGACAATTTGTTGCAATTTTCAAGATTTAACAATGTGTACTAGCAAGTATATCATTTTTTGCTTGATTTCAATCCATTTCCTTGACTTTCGAAATTGAAAAGGCGTGTTCTTCTACCTAGTACTTCTTGATAGTCATTAATTTGTTAAATCAAAACTAACAATCAACTTCACTATAAAAATGTACTGCAAAATAGAAAATCCAGATTCACTTCGAAAGGTAATTCAAAGAAGAACAAGTTTAAAAGGAGTGCCCCAGTCTATTTAAGGACTACGATACATCTTTACAATCCCAATACAGTAATTTTTTTCAGCAACCAACCATAGTAGGCATCACAAACTGAAACCTACTTCCATACTTTTGATAAACCACTTGATGAGAGCATCTTGAATAAACCCATCTCCGATTGATCGCATTAGCTCTGTTAGTAAGTTCTAACACAACATTCGTTTTTCAATTTGTCAATTATACAAGTCATGACTCATGTGGTACACATTTAACCAATATGACTAAAACTTTAAGCATAACCAAAGGGCTTATAAACCAACATGTATCTATAGCTACCGACATCAAAGGAAAGCAATTAAGAAAAGAAAGTAAGAATTGAGCTAAAGCAAATCCTCTATCGAGCATTGACTCTCAAAACACAAATGGATTGTACAGATTAAGTGGGATATAATGCTATAAAAACCGAAAGGGAAAAAAATACAAAAGAAAAAAAAAAAAACTCCAGGTTCAAGGACAGACCACTATCTTTCAGCATTGTCGAAGTAGACCTCCACTGGCCTTCCTTTCTGTATCACTAGTTCAGTACAACAATCTTTATAACATTATCATTCATTTCATCAATTTTCTAGGAAAAGCTTTATAGACATGCAATAAGTTGTGGAGAAACTACTCCAATCCTTCCCGGTTGCATTAACAAAACATGCATTCTCCACTTTTTACTTCTTTAATATATCTTATTAGGGGTAAACTTATTTTAGAAACCCTCGTAGTCAATTTTTGGACTCCCATTTATTCCCATTGCCGATATTTGACATTATTAAGTTCTAGAACATAAGACACTAAAGATATGTCTTTATTATTATTGGTATCCATGCATTTAATATCATTCAAATAATCTCATCCAGTGTTTCCAACAAATTTGATTGCTGCACTCCCCTTTCTTAAAGTTAATGTTGTAAACAAGTGCAAATCGACCAGCGTCTAGTTTTACCGTGAGCACATGACACAAATGAAATTCAATTTGTATGTCTCGTTAACAAAGTTGCTATAGTTGAAATACCAGACTTGACTAAAATTGAGAACTTGTGATAAGAACAAAAATTATCTACTCAGAAACTTTAAATGGTAGTCAAAATCTAGTGGACCTTCACAAAGGCCCAAGGGTTATAGGCATAGCAAAGACCCCCGCTGAATACAAATTCATGAGGCCTTTCGACTAAAAGAAAGTCCCATGGGTCATTTGTTGGGAGTACCAGACATTTAACATGCAAGACCCATTCTGTCTGATTTTCAATTATGTGTTGCTATGCAGAATTTTTATTGACAGCAGAAAGTAAAATTTATTAAGAAAGATGATCATCAGAACTAGCATAGTTGATGCCTCTTCCAAAAAAGGGTCATGAAAAACTGTAATGTCTTTTTTTTTTTTTTTTTAAGCCTTTGTTTGGTTTGGATTAAAATCCAATTAAAATCTCAAGTCAAAATCAACAATTAATTTTAACCACACATTTCATGAGACCCACTACTTTTCAACTACACATTTCATCAATTTTTATCAAAATCTACTTAAAAACTAATTTTAATCTCTACCAAACGGGGGCTTA
>CAIGRN010193917.1:0-33195 GCA_903798345.1 Fraxinus anomala | reverse complement strand
TATATATATATATATATATATATAAATTTAAGTCAAAATCTACGTTTAATCAACTTTTACTAAAAAATTTATTTTTATATCAAACATGATGAATCGCAACTTTTATCAAAATCTTGCAAACAACCCTTAAATTTCTTCTAATTTTTGTCTGTTGATCTTGAAATATTCTGCTAGGTTTTGATATTTCTTGCTTCACTTTCACAAAAACCTACTCTGGTACTACTTTTTTTCCCCCATATTTTCAATTATATCTTCTTCTTTTTTATTGAAAATTCTAGTCGCAGTATTGTGTAAATTAGTGAACTCAATGGCTACGTTCGGCACTACGTCTGCCACTGCAAACCCAAATCCCAATCGTTCTACTGAGGTAATTTTCAATTATTTTGTACTGTGTTTCACTTCTTTACTGGGTTTCGTGAATCCAACTTTAAGACTGTTTGGACCTGTGTATGTATGGGTACGTATTAGGGGGTCTTCACTGGGTTTGGTGGGTTCTATAATTGATTGATTTTTCGAGTGTGTTAAAGGTGGTGCAACCCCCAAGTGATTCAGTGTCAAGCCTTTGTTTCAGCCCCAAGGCAAATGTGCTGGTTGCAACTTCGTGGGATAATCAGGTAATTTTCTTGCTTCAAATTGAGTTTTCATCATTACTTTTTCTACCTACTTAAACGTATCCAAAAAATTTATTGGGGAAACTGTCATTACGGTTAATTGTTGGAGATATTTTTGATGTTGCTAGTTTGTAAAATTAGCTTGCATTTGTGACAGGACCTTTTATGGCCTCAAATTAGTATTTATGATAAGTTATTCAAATTTGAGACGGAAAAAAGTCTAATTTCAATTCCAAGGCCCCAAATCTATGCCTGCATATACATTCTTAGTGTTTTCTGTGGGGAAATACGAGTGACTGTAAATCTAAGCTCTTAATTTAGAATGTATAGCATTCTATCAAAGTGCAGGACCCTAAATATTTGGATTGCTTTTGTCTTTATGTAACTGTTTTTGTTGGGATGGGGGTTCTTCTGAAGGGCTGGTGATTGATTGAGGGAGGGTATTTGTTTGAAAACAAATTAGTTGATTAGCTGTTTACAGACCTGCTCTGGTACATTTGTTTGAAAATTCTTCATAGGTGCGATGTTGGGAGATAATGAAAACTGCAACATCACTCAGCACTGTGCCTAAAGCATCGATATCACATGAGCAGCCGGTAAAATATCGACTTCTGTAAACCTTTTAATGGTACTTCGTTTATATTCAGCTGACTTTTCATAGTCAATTTGTAAATTGTTGTGTTTATTTTTGCAAGGTGTTATGCTCAACTTGGAAGGATGATGGAACAACCATCTTCTCTGGAGGCTGCGACAAGCAAGTTAAGATGTGGCCATTGTTGTCTGGCGGCCAACCTGTAACAGTGGCCATGCATGATGCTCCCATCAAAGAAATTGCTTGGGTTCCAGAAATGAATCTCCTAGTAACGGGAAGTTGGGACAAGACCCTAAGGTGTGTTTGGTCTTGATAGCCATTGTAGTTACAATGAGAGGTCTCATACACACACGTACATACGTACCTTACACTTACAAATACTTATAAATTTGCCTATGTATATTCACATATCAGCGTTTTGAAAACTTGTCAATAGATCAGAATTTGATGGACATACACATCGCATAAAATTACAATCAAATGTAGGCATTCCCTCAGAAGCCCTACTGCTAAAGATATATCCTGACGAAGGATTCCAGTAACAAGGCTTCTCTAAATTAATTTTAGGAAGATATAGGCATGAAGATGCAATTTTCACTGTGTCAAACTCATATATTTTCCCATCTCTGAGAAAAATTGATGGCATATTTTGTGGCTTCCTATAAATGCATGATATGTGGTTTTCAGTTTCATATATGTTTGTTTGCATAGCACATGCTATCAAAGCAATAGTTAAATATTATGAAACAGTGACTCTTCGTTATCTATAGAATGAATTGCTATAATTTTATTTATAACTATCTCTTCCACTTCATGGAATGGTCCTGGAAATGGTTGAATTATGGCAGGCTTTGTATGCAACATTAGATGACCTTTCTGCTCGCTATTGACGGCTTTTTATTGACTCTGAGCAATGTTTTCTGATATCTTTATTATTTTGTAGAATTGCACTGGTCCGCTGGAGTTGTATCTAGTTGCTTTCTGTGTACTTAAAACATTTCATGGGGGTAGCAAAGCTTTTCTTTACCCAAATAAATTCGCATTTAGCCTATATCTGGCTCATGTTTACACCTTCTTATAAACACTCAAGCCATTTTTGATCCACACATTTCAAGGGACTAACAAATATCTCCACCACTCATTTCTATGTATATATAATTTAAACCGTTTATAAACACATTCTAGACATGCTTTGAATTTAATGAATCAAGTCACCGACCAGCTTTTCTTAGATCTCTGTTCGCACGCGTATTAAGTTGTCTTTTCTTTATGGCTTTGACAATATAGTCTGCAGGCTTCCTTCCAATATGATACCATCAATATCTCTTATGTGACATTTCCGCTTAGTTCCCAGTTCAGTTATGCTCCAATCTGGCTTATTGCATCTCTAACCCGTTTTGCATAAACATTTGATAGCTAAGTATTTTTTTATTCGGTAACGAGGTGCTATTCTTATCAGGTATTGGGATTTGAGACAACCAAATCCAGCCCATGTCCAACAACTTCCTGAGCGGTGCTGTGCACTTACAGTCAGACACCCTCTTTTGGTTGTTGGCACTGCCGATAGAAATCTTATTGTTTTCAACTTGCAGAACCCGCAGGTATTCTTTTTCCTTTATAAAGAATGCTGAAACCAATAATTTGTTTCCTGAAGTGGTCAATACTATCAGCTTGGAAATATATACCTTAGAAAAATATATTGGGCAGAAGCTACCTAACAATGAAAGAGTAAACTGGAGATTTGAACTGGAATATTGGGTAAATCAAATAGAAATAATTTTCTGCTTGGAAAAAGATAACCAGTATTGACTCAACAATTCCCCGTCAGTCATTTATCATTTGTAATCGTTCATTGCATTGGGGGTTGACTTTGTTCGATCTACTTTTGGTTGAGTAATATTAGAGTTTTGGAAACTAATTAAGCATTGAAGGAGCAAACTTTTGAAATTGTTTAAAAGAGGTGTAAAGTGTGGAACCCTTTGTAAAGGGAATGAAAAACAATACCAGTTGCAAGCTGGAAACTGAAAATTAAGGAAGAAAATTTTAAATTTCATACTTCAAGAAAATAATCCAAGGAGGCCACTATTGATGAAAGTAACCATCTTCTGGAGTATTCCTTTGTCCCTTGGTAAGAGCTAATTTTTGGGCACTACTTTCATTGAATATGCAGAAAACAACGTTTCTAGTTCACATCAAATACAAAGTATGACTATAAGATTTTTTGAGCTCCAATTCACATAATGCAATGCTAAAGAAGAGGTTTTAAACTCCTATTCTTGTTGCTATAGAAGCAATATGGGAAATAGATGAATTATAAAATTTTGTATCTTGGTTGGAGCTGATACTATCAAACAAGCAGAAATCTTGGTTAAGGGTCTCCTTCAACATAAGCTATTATTATTAATTTTCTTAAGATCTTTGGAGGCTCAAAGATTTTTTCCTTATAAAGTCTGATGAACTCATTTAGAGAGGGCACTTGCATGATAAAAGACGGGATTGACGTCAAGTATCCAAACTAGTGTCAGAAATGGAACTCTGTCAGTTATGTCAATCGAATTCTTTCCTTATCTTTGTTGATTGTTAGGTTAAAGAAGATTTTGTTTATATTAATTGGTATAGTCACATAAATAAGCCTCTCACAAATGGTTGATGAAACCTGTACCTCCACTTTACTGGCCAAATGATTATCTGTCCTCTTTCGCAATAAGACCATCACTATGCATTTTCTTATGGGTTTTGCCAGATCAACAACAATCAAAATTTGTTGTTTGGTGTCAGTATAGAAACGTGTTTTTGGTGAAGTGCCACCTTAAGTCAGTATTAATTTTTTTTTTTTTATTTCTTCCTTTTTTATCGCACCAGCTGATTCTGAGAATATAGGCACCGAACCTGGTATATATTTCTAGCATTCCCTATTAGTTAACCAAGTCATGACAATAATTGCAGTCTGGGATTCGTGGGGCATGTTGTACTGAAAACAGGATTTAAAACTTAAAAATTCTTAGTGTCCCTCTTTCTGACACTCTTTTTATTGACTGATTGCCAAAAGACTTTCTAAAATTTACTAGCTATTTTCTTTTATTTATGTCATCATTACATGGTTAATTGCTTTTTGGGATATGACAGGCGGAGTTCAAGAGAGTTGTTTCACCCTTGAAGTACCAGACAAGGTGTTTAGCTGCTTTCCCAGATCAGCAAGGTTTCTTAGTAAGTTCTCTCTGAATCTCTGTGACTTAAGTTTATTCTATGGATTATCTTTAATCTGCTCCAGTGTTTTGTTATGCTCCATTCTTATGTTGTACATATTTTGACAGCTTGATTTTACATGTACCATCTCAAGTTGTTCCCTCGGTAGATACTTGAAGATCTTAAAATATTTGTGATGCATATACTTAATTGAACGCAGCTTACTTGATTATGGCTAGAATGGGAGTTCAGCAGGAACAAGTACAGACATTATCAATAATAGTAAACTGAAATGCATGGATATTACCATTTGTATGCTAATTTGAGATTCTCAGTGTTTGATTGATAAAAAGTGAACACACAGTGGAAAAGTAGGAATACTAAATAATTTGGATGAATATATTTGATGTCAAGGATTGCAATGAAATCTTATATTTACTTATTCGGTGAACTTTCTTGTGTATCAAATATATGCAAGGAAATAGCTAGCACTCTTGCTGCTTAACCTACCCAGGTTCTATTTCCCAGTGTGCTAGATACACGAGTCTTTCACAGATTCTTATATTTCCACATTCATCTCTTGAACTTACAAAAAGAAATTGCAGAGGGAGACCCCTGCACTGTGGTGGTCCTAAGAGAAGATAGAAGATTGTCTCTTAATCTCTCTGGTGATATTTGCTCTCTCTCTTCTGTGCAGCATTGCAGGCTTTAATTTTTAAATGATTATAATTTTGGGTGTTTTTGCCTCTTTGATTTGTGAAGAATTGTTTTTATATATTTTTCTTAGTTGTGGAGAAATGCACAGTAATCTTCATAAATATCTAAATAAATAGAAAAAAACGATGCATGAAATCATATGATTATTTCATCTCTATGGCATTGGTATTATTATTGTTACAGGTTCTGTGAATTTTCTGATTATATAGTGACATTTGCCATTGTTCTTGTAGGTTGGCTCAATTGAAGGAAGAGTTGGTGTACATCATATTGACGATGCACAACAAAGTAAAAACTTTACGTTCAAATGCCATAGAGAAGGCAATGACATTTACTCCGTCAATTCGTTGAATTTCCACCCCGTAAGATATTTTATTTTAAATGATGTCATTGGAGCTTGCTATCATTCCTCTTGCTCCCATCCTCCCATTTGTTTTTTCCTTCTTTCTTTCATTTTTATTCTTTTGGGCGTTTTTGTGTGATGTGGAGGGAGGAAAATTGTTGGCATCTGAAACTTTCTAGCATTTCGGATTCTGGATTTTTCTCGTTCTTCTTGAGTTTATGTCAGTGAACATGCATTGAGTATACCTATTATAGGTGTTGTATGCCTAAGATTTACAAGCCAACATATGTAGTCTGCAAACTTTCTAGCTATTTTGCTTCTCTACTTAATGGAGAAAAGAAAGCACAGAAAACTTTCTTGGCACATGGCAACCATAGCTTGGTTTGTGGATGGAATGTGTATCCTTTACCTAAAATTGATTACTTACAACGCTACAGATGGTGATATAATGTTTTCAGCTCTTTACTATATTTGATGTTGAGCTCAGCTTGTTACATGGGAAGACATGGAATGTCTCAAACTAGAGTTCTTCATGAGGAAATTTGGTGTTTTTGAAGCGCTATCTAGAGAGAGCGACTTGTTAAGTTTTATACTTGAAATAAAAGCAGAAATTTGCTATGCATTTTAAACATTTCATGAGATCAACAAATGAGAAGAAAAATCATGAGGTGGAATCTGTTAATTGCCTATTGTTACATGAAGAATCGTTCTATTTTTCTTCTTACACGGATTAATTTGTGATAACATCAAGAATTGTGTGGTGAAAATAGTTATATTTTCCCTTGGTTTTATCTGTTTTTTGCCAATCCGGTATCTTAAGGAGTTATGAATTATAACTTTACTAAATTGTTGAAGATCAAGTCTTAAATTCGTGGCTAATTGCATGCTTATCTATATGGGGTTTACAAAATTCTAATTGTCTCCAACTTCTAAAAGACTTATTAATCAGTTTAGCTTTTATGTTAAAAGGTTGTTACTTCCTAATTATTCTCATTGACTACTTCCTAAAATATTATCTCAATGCTACAAGAATTATATGTTATTGTGTTAAAAAGTTCGATAGAATTCATGTTTTCTTTATCAATGACCTGGATCTTATACTCTATGCCTTGTCTCAGATACATCACACATTTGTAACGTCTGGATCTGATGGAGCCTTCAACTTTTGGGACAAAGACAGCAAACAGAGGCTTAAGGTATTATGGAATCCTTCTTCTCAAGTCTTGAAAATGCTTGCAGTTATCAGTTTATTCTCAATTGCATTGTTTGGCATGCTCGTGAGTGTTCATATTATCATTGTGTTTCTTAGGCTATGTCAAGGTGCGGTCAGCCCATTCCTTGCAGCACTTTCAACAATGATGGCTCCATTTTTGCATATTCGGTGAGCCTTTGTTAACACATATTAGGGACTGTTATTTCCTAGAGAAGATCGGTGCTAGAAAGATATTCTCTATGATGTTGCATCATTGTTTTATGTCTGCAATGATGAAATGGATATTTCTTTTACTTCCAATTCAATAAGCTTGAGGAAGTCTTGACACTTTGTCTGGATGCTGAATTTGTTAACCATTATAATTCTCATTAATCTTTCTTGGTATAACTAACCGAAATATTTTCAGATGAGTTATTTGGCTGTCCTAACTCCTAAATTTGTCTTATTTTCTGAAAATTTTGCCCAAACATTTTGTTTTCAGGTTTGTTATGATTGGAGCAAGGGTGCAGAAAATAACAATCCGGCAACAGCAAAACCATACATTTACCTGCATTTACCACAGGTCCTGTTCATCACTTTTTGAAGCTATTTTTGGAAATGGTCTCCCTTTGATATTAGAACTCCTTTGTGCTTTAAATCCTGAACACACCATGTTTTGTTGTTTGAGCAGGAGGCTGAAGTCAAAGGCAAACCAAGGATTGGAACTGGTGGTAGAAAGTGAATCTTGTCATCCTATTTTGGAGAAGGGGAATTTGGAAGTGTGGCCAAATCTGAAGGGTGGATTTGAAATGAATCTACTTTTAAAACTTTAAAAATGGCCACTTTTTGATGCAAAATGTCACATATGCCCTTCTGTAAAAATGACCACTTCTTTGTATGCTCAAGATTTCGTAGTACTCAAAAAAGTGTACGAATTTGAGAGTAACATATTAGCTTCCAAGAGAAGCTATTCTAGGATTTTGTAAGCTTTGTTTTTCTTGAAAAACAATGTTGGGCTTGGAGGAGAGAGACAAAGATGTACGGGTGATTTTTGAGTGAGAGAAAGAAGTTGAGGGATTTAGTAGAAAGGGTGTTTTTTTTTTTTTTTATAAATAAAAAGGGATTTGGAATGGAATTTGACTTATTTATCATTCTTGATTCCTATGGTATCGGAGTTATCCTTTCAATTTTGACCAAAAATTTCCTTAAATCAACGTTTTCTTTTGCTTTAGTGGTTATTTCTATCATTGATCTTTTAATCATTTATTATTTTTATGTCTCGAGTGTCGAACCTTTAAATTAATATGTAATGTGAGGTACCTTGAATGGTTTCATCTAGAAAATCATAAGGATTCGTTTGATAGGCAAATGTAGAAAGAAATTCATGTTAGTTAGAAAATAAAAACTCATCAAGCTCATAAGAATTTGTTTTTTATGAAAACAAAGAAAATGTGACTTAAAGTGGTTGTACCTTGAAATTCAATTTTTATTTTCAAGTTGCAATCAAACGATTAGAATGAAATTCATTTTTTTTCGAATGTGACAATTTTTTATAGAATTTCATGCTATTAAACGGACTCTAATTGATCTATAGGTTACGTATTTTCGAATATTTGACCAATTTAAAGGTCTTTGCATATTATCTCATTTAAACTAATTAAAATATTTAAAAAAAAGAGAAAAAAAAATGAATACAAAAAAAATTGAAAAATGTAAAACAAAATGATTTCTTCTCCACCTACACCCACCCTGCCGCCGCCGTCGTCCACTCTTGACTGCATGAATTATGAATGATAGAAGAAAACCATTTTCTTTTTATCATTTTTAATTTTTGTTTATCCATTTTTATTTCTTCTATTTTTTTTATTTTAAATCTCGTTTTTGAATTTTTTTTAATAAATGGGATAATCTATGGACCCTATTGTCCTTTTTTAAATTGGTCGAATTTTAATCAATATAGAGACCTCGCACTGGATATAAATTTAGAGGTTTGACTTTAGACACGAAAACAAAAGATTTTGGACCCCATGGCACTTTATTAAAAGGTTTGAGACCCCTGGTTCAATTTATCTATTTTTTAAATTTATAAGTGATTGGATAATATTGTACTTCTGAAATTAAGCATGTGCAGTCCACAAGAGCCTTTAATGGCCAGTTTGGACGACAATGGACAAAAATGACCACTCTTGCAAAGGAAACATTAAGTTAGGGTAACCAATATAAATACAAGAAGTATGAATACGATAAGGACCAAAAGTGCAAAAAAGCCAATGGAATTTAGGTTACTCTCCAAGGCTATTTAAGTCCATATGATTTTAAAAAATGATCATTTAGTCAAAAGTTGTATTAAGTGGCCACAAGTCAAAATGTGTGGATATTTTCTCCAATTTCCTCTTTGGAGAATTGAGTACACGAGGAATTTTTTTGACTTTCAACTAATGTCATGAGTTGGAAGTCTTGATTGTGAATGATGTTCTCGATTTCTTGTGTAAAGAGCCACCATAAATGTTGCGCAAGTCTCATTATGCAGTAGTATCTAAGCAATCAGTACTGGACGGAATTGAACAGTAGTATAAATAAAATTTTCACTTCTTTTTCTTATTCAAGATGTTTCTCATGTCAAATATTATCTACTAAACATGCACTTAAAAGAGCTAAGTTGGAACTCGATCTCTTGCGTGGAGGTACAAGTTCTCAAGAGCAAGCGATTCCTCGGTTGTAACAATTCTGCTTATTTTTTTATGCTTTCACTATTCAATACATAAAAAGAAATGTACATTGACAGAGAGGTCCGCAGCCATTTCTGCTGCTTGCACATGAAAATGTCAAATGGTGACCTGAACAAAAATCGAAAAATATATGATCATTTACAAAGACGACAATTATCAATCAAAACAGAGGGCCTCCGTGAGTTTTATTACATGTTGATCATTGAAGTTTATCTTGGCCCGGATAATTCATCCGGTCGGATATTGGAAGTGGAGTCGGCAATTATCCAGTCAGTATTCGGGTGGTAGGTGTGATTGAACTCTTGACGGAACATTTCTTCCTTTTGCCACTCCTCCCACCTCTCGGCCAAGCCATCGCCTTCAAGCATCCTGACAACATCCGACATCTTGGGACGTTCCATAGGGGAACTTTGTGTGCAAAGCAAAGCCACTTGAATTAGCTGCTCCACCTCTTCATCAATATAATTGCCCTGTAGGTCTGCATCGACTAAAGTTTCCAACTTTTTCTGCTTTAGAAGTTCCTTAACCTGAAATTCAAGTCCAAAGTAAATGAAATTAAAGTCCAAAGGGGAAAGCACGCAAAAACACAAGTGCACATTTTGTTGGCAGTATTAAACAAGATTCACAATATTATGAACAAGATTTAAGCTTCTTTCCTTCCTTGATAATATCCAATCCTGTATAGGCGACTTGGGATAGATTTTGGGCGAGTATGATTGAGCACAAGAATATAATGGAGCAATGTAATGTTTTCCATCTATTGCAAGGTTCGACATTGAAGACTACACAAGAATCTCTTTTTATCTAATTGAAGGATGAACAAAAAGGGAAAATGATAGTGCTCACCCAATCAAGTAACATCACATCATCATCATTAGCAAGACGAGCCAGATCGAAAGCTCTCTGCCCAGTAATGAGTTCAAGAAGCATGACTCCATATCCAAAAACATCAGTTTTCTCGGAAGATTTACCAGTGGAGAGGTACTCAGGAGCTATATGACCAATTGTGCCACGTACAGCCGTGGTAACATGAGTATCCTTGTAGTCCATGAGTTTGGCCAGCCCAAAGTCACCAACAACTGCTTCAAAGTCTTCATCCAACAATATGTTTGCAGCTTTGACATCACGGTGAATAATCTTAGGATCACAGTGATCATGCAAATAAGCAAGCCCCCTTGCAGCTCCCAATGCTATACGCTGTCTAATTGTCCAATCAAGTGGAGGTTGTGATTCGGTTCGCTCTATAAATAATGCATTAATAAGCTATCAGAACATAATTAACAATATAAAATTATAAAGTAGAGCCTTTCCAGATACTACATTGTCAAATATCAACATTGCAAGATCATGTACAGCCACATTGTTAGATCCATATCACAATATATGAAATTAATTATAAAATTTTGCTTAAACCACAACCACAATTACTGTGACTCTAATGGACCACTTTTTGCGTCCACCAACACCAATATCATTATCAAACCAAAGACGTCTAACTTTCATTTTTTACTAAATCATCATGATAAATGATCATTCCTTCCATATGCTCTCTCTCTCTCTCTCTCTCTCTCTCTCTCTCTCTCTCTCTCTCTCTCTCACACACCCACACACACACCCACCCACACATTCACACACACACACACACACATCTGCTTGTTAATTTTGTCTGCGTAATAACAGATCAGCTTGGTTGCTGTTGATCGTTGTGGTATGATATAAACTGGCAAGGGTTGATGGTGGCAGAAGCAGAAGCAAATTCACATTGAAAATTGTTGACAAGTTTCTGTGATAAGAAGAAAAAATGACAAGGAACAAAAGGAAATCAACCTGGAAAGAGAGAGAAAAAAAGAACAAGCGACTAATGTTAGGTGTGTGTCCAAGAGTTAGTACCCTTTCCATATCAACAATACTGGTCAAACAAAGAGACATCTTATTAGTTGAAATTTGTTGCAAGTGTGAACGAGAATTGAGACTTTGGATTCACCCCTTTGCCACATATTAAATAAATGTGGAAACCAGAAGTAGTGTCATTATAATTACTAAGGGAAGTGATCACTAGTGTTCAAGTGTCACTATCCCTCTATCTACAAATAAACGAGTTAATTAGATCCACCACAATGCAGTAAATACTACTCTTCTTCCCCCATACACAAAAAATGACATGCCAAGAAAAGTAGAGCGAATCATTTCTTACATTTAACTAGTGAAGAAATTTGGGTAGTTTATCCCATAATTAATATTATTTGTCAGATTCATAAAACAAGAAAACAAATTCAGCTACTTTGGGTGATACATGTTGCAGATTAGAGCATGTTTGGAAAAGCTTAAATTATAACTTAAGCTGGTCAAAATACTTCTTATCCACATTTTGTAGAACTCACAGCTTATAAGAACTTAAAAGCACTAACAAACAAGCACTGCATATACTACAACGAATTATCTTAAATTAAATTTTAGTTAGCATCTCATGTAAAGAATTTCTTAGTACTCTAGATCAAGGTCTCAATATTATATTATTTTTCAGATTAAGGTTTTCATTATAAATTAAAGTAAAGAGTATTATTTCCACTTTCAAATCTCTCTTATTCCTCATAAATCAAATTTTGTTTCTATAAATATCATGCTTATAAATATTTCATTGCTTAAAACTACAGAATATATTCTTTAACAGTAACATTATTATCAGCAGGCAACATTTAGCACAGAATATATATATGTGAGTCAGTCAAATAAAGAATATACGAAAATGATAAAAAGCAGTACCTCTTAAGCATGATGCTACACTTCCATTAGCCATGTAGGGGTAAACAAGCAAACGTTCTGTAGGTGTCATGCAAAAGCCACGTAGCCGAAGTAGATTTCGATGCACGGCCATGCTGATCATTTCTACTTCTGTTTGAAACTGCAGTTCTCCACCTTGTGTACGTTCTTCTTTTAGTCTTTTAACTGCCACAAGAGAACCATCAGCCAACCGGCCTTTATAAACTTTGCCAAATCCACCCCTGCCAAGAACATTTTTGTTGCTAAAATTATCCGTTGCAACTTGGAGTTCACGCAAAGAAAATCTTTTGAGCTGCCCTAGATGGACTTCTGGATCCTCCTCAGCTGCAAATGAATAGAAGATAATTAAGAACACATTTTACACAATAATCATGATAAACTAAAGCCTTCTTTAGGTCCACTAACCAGGAACATCAAAGAAATGAACTGGTTGCTTCCTTCGTCGGTACAAAGCAAGCGCGATTGCAGGAGCAGCAAAGAGAAGAGCCGCTCCAGCAGCAACTCCTCCTGCAATGGCCCCAGTTGCACTGTTGCCAACTGCAGCAGCAATCAAGTTATAAGTCTCTGCCACTCAAATGACTAATTAAATGGTGAAGTGTGAGTTTGACATAATAAAAAAATCCTTGACCTAACCGGTCCCAGAGTCAAAAGTTTTTCAACGCGTACCAATTAAAAAAATGTGATGAGCTATTTGATGATCATAAAAATAAATAAAATTCTATGGTTTGAAAAACAGGAGAACAAAATTATAAATAAAATGGTCTAGAGATATCATTAAATGGAAATACGAAAAGCAGGCAGTAAATATCAGATATTCCTGCTAGTTAATGAGAGAGCATTTCCAACTTATGATCTCTCTTATGTTCATATTCACTAGGTCATACGAGCAAGGCTCACCTTCTTAATATGCTATTGTCATGTGCTGGGCAAGGAAAAGAAATTATTCAGGAAAAAAAGGATATACTATAAAGAATTAACGAACCTCGTGATGAAGATGGGTTTTGCGGTTGAAGTGGAGGTGGTGGAGATACAGGAGGAGGTATCAGGTTAGGATTATTGTTGAAACTGGAAGATAGGAACTCGACAGTCAGAACAAGACCTCGATGAGTGACTTAGTCTAGCATGGAAAAGACAGAAGTAATTGCACTAAACCTGATAGGTGTGAAAAGTTGAAAGGAGCCATTGATTGGAACCGTCCCTGATAAATTGTTATTTGACAGATCACTGTATATATACGTGAAAATGATTATTAGTCTGCCAAAAACAAGAAGCAAAGAAAACCACCAGTGATAAAAAAAAAAAAAAAAATTATTAATCCTCTACTTACAGGACTTGAAGTGAAGTGACGTTGGTCAGAGACATAGGAATAGTTCCAGTCAAAGTGTTATTGTTGAGCCTCCTATGTAGTCAATAAACCCACATAATTAGGTTTTGAAGAATCTGAGCAATTAATTACATAAAAACACACTTTATCCAAAGTAACCTGAAAATTTCTCAATAATTAGTAATGAACCTAATCAGAGGGAGTTGATACATTAATACCTTCTTCACATATAATTTTTCTATTGGGCCTTAATATTGTAGGAGCTGAAAAATTCAAGCATTGTCCCAATTTTTCACTTGGTATATTGTAGGGGGCATGATAATTGTAGCAATTCCCAAGAGACGGAGAACAAAATTACTTTCAAAGAAGAAAAATATAGGAAAAACAATTAAGAATTCTACACAATGTTCATATTGGGCTTTCGTAAACAACTATCTAAGGCCAATTTGTTACCTTTCTCTAAATGGCAAAAACTTTAAGAAAAGGAAAGAGAGCAAAAAAATATATCTAGATAAGAAACAAAAAAATGTTGTATCACGTACAGGAAACGTAATCTCTGAAGCTGGCCCAGGGTCGAGGGGATGTGACCATTTAAACTGTTCAAGTAAAGATCCAAGCTCACCAAGTTGGTTAAGTTCCCAAGATCATTTGGAATTATGCCACTTATGTTGTTACTGTAAAGTTCCCTGCCATATGCATATCAAAAAAATAAAAAATGAGAGGTACACAATGGTTAAGATGATAATATGTAAATTAAGCTCTTGTTTGAGCCCCACTTTTTCGGGGTAATAGATTTTGGAATAGTGATTTTTTGAAGAAAGTGTGGTTAAAAAGTAAGGAAAAGTTTTGGGTTTATGTGTAAAATTATTTTATTGAAAGAATGTATGGTTGAAAATGTGTTTTGAAAAAATAGAGCTCAAACAAAGGCTAGTTATCACCAATAAAAAGAGCAGCCTGAAAAAATTATTGGTCCAAATAAATAGACATGTAAATCTAAGGTCTCTCAAATGTCTAATATGTGAGGTAGCCAATATTCTGACTACAGATCAACGAATAAAATGCTTTTAACAGCATTGCAATTTACAGAAACAAATAAATTTCTAAATATATAATTAAAGCAATATTACTACCTTTTCCTTTGCCTCATCATTTGAGGAAAGGGACCAAACACTGGAAATAATGCCCATGTTCGAGTCACATTAAAATTTTCATTCTTTTACTCATTTTCAACCCACATTCTTCAATAAAATAATATTTTCCATCACATCAATAACTTTTCCTTCTTTTTCAACCACACATTCTCCATCAATCTACTATTCTAAAATACATTATTATTAATAATGTGGCTCAAGCACACCCTAAACCTTTTTTAGCTTGTTTTCAGTAATATGGTGATTAAAGAAGTTAAAACGTCAGTGAAGGGATAAAAAATATGATCTTTGAGTAACCAAATTAAAAATGAACCAAATATTAATAGCTTTCAAAATATTGAACATATAATTTTTCACGGAACCTCACGGTACAGTCGGCATCTAAATAGGATATTAATATGTCCTTTTGAAGGAAATCTCATAACTAGATAGAAACCCACGAAACAGATTGGAACAACAAACAAGATGTGTCCTCAACAGTTCACATTCTCCTTTTGGACCATCAGCAGAAAATATAAGAAATATACAAAGATTTCATCTTTCATCTGTAGGTTGAAAAATGTATAATGTGAATCCATAGTAAGGTAACACAGAGGAGTGTAAACAAATCAACAAGAATATAGTGGAAAAATGTGAATGAAGTGATTATGTTTTGCAAAGCATGACTTACAAATACTGCAAATTCGGGAGCTGACCGAGCTGCGGAGCTAGCTGACCGGACAAATTTGCGTTACCAAGATCACTGAGCACACACAAAAATAATTTACATAATTGGAGGATCATGTTAATTCTAAAGTGCAACTCTTGTATCTAATTATGGAAAGGACAAAGCAGTCTCACACTCTAGTAACACTATTGTCACTGTTGCATGTAACATGAAACCAAGTGCACGGATTGACAAGTGTAGCATCCCAACTCTGAAGTACATTGTTAGGATCTGCCAAGTTTGTCTTAAGCGCATTCAGGGCATCACCTGTCGCGCATAAATCAATTAGCAAATATTAAGGACCATCTATTTTACAAATTCAAGTTAAGATACTACCAAACAAAGCCACACGTTTATTTGCAAAACCAATAAAATATGAGTTAACTACTTTATAATAATAGACCTCAGATGCACTACAAATATGTTTTTCTTCATTGTTACAATGGTCAAGTCAACGGTTAAACTTTCCTGAACAGAACAAAAAAGGAGAAAATTTTCTAAAGTTACAGCTAATATAAAACGGAACTCTTTCATTAGCTTCAAAATAAATCCTAATGAATCCCTCAGCTTTGTAAATAGAAACTTAATGGGTCTTCAATCTGTGATTTGAGTTTACGATAAACAAGAAACAGGCTTGAAACACATCAATTACAATACAGTCAAACTCAATTCAAGTAAAAACGCAATTGAAGCATCAAAATCACTTCAATTGAAATACAAAACTGAAGAACAGACCTTCGGCGTTGGCAGAAACCTGCGAAAATTGCAAAATCCCGATAATGAAGCAGAGAAACCCCAAGATTGCGATCGCAAATACTGACCGATCCATTATCATTTGACCCCAACCTATCACCTAAAAACCTAGATTCTCCATTAAAAACCTATATGTTTCCGCACTACTATACTAAACTAATGCTAAACAACCACCGACCTCCACCTCAAAACCTACAAAAAAAAGTCAACCATAACCACAATAACTCAAAACCCTAATCCAAAACTCGATCTCAAATCAATCTGAAGAAGTTAAAATCACAAGTCAAAGAAATAGTAATTACTTAGCAAAAGGGAAAAAAATGGACATTAAAACAATAATTATGTCAATTATTTGCGGAAATTGAGCATGCCAGTGGAGAAATGAAAAGGGTTTTTCAGGTAATAAATATTGATTTGTTCGAGTATATTATTATTGAGGGGTTGAGTGTTCAACGGTCAGTGAAATGGAATCGGGTGAAGTCATTGCAGATGAAGAGATGCCAAGTCAAAATTCTCTCTCCTCTTTAACTCTCTCTTACATCCACGGTCAGTACTAGTTGTAATGAATGAATAATGTATATTAATTATCAAAAATTGACTCCAACTGGAATTTATGATTTCTTTATTGCAAATATATATATATATAAAAAATAGAAAATACTTGTACATGGCCATCATTTATAAATTCTTTTATAGATTGATCAAGCGACGATAAATTAAATTAAATTAAAATTATCGAAATCTCTTCATCACTTAGACGATTATGCTTATGTGATGTGGGTTAATGATAAAAGGAAATTGGAGGATTTTTTTATTTGGTAGGTAAAATTTTAACTCAATTAAATTATGTCACGTCGTTTAAGTTGTGATGTACAAGTAACGCAATCGAAAGAAAGATCATTTGAAAGTTGTGAACGAGACAACCAATTATCATATCCTACTAAGAATAGCTCCTTCAAAAGTATATATATGCGGATTATGAATAGCTTGCATGACGTTATTGCTATCTGACTCCGTACTACACCTCAGGTAGATTTGGATAAGGCGGCTATCATCCGTCCCTCGTGATTTCTACAAACAACTCCAACCCAAAAAAAAAAAAAAAAAGTTCCTTTCATTTTATAGCAACATCCACGTTTTATTTTAGAATATTTACCGAAGGTGGCGACCATCTATAACCGACGTTCCTCCCTTTCGAAGTAGAACATAGGAAAGCCGCGTACATGGGTAAACCTATGAGGCATTGTGAGAATCAATTCACTATCATCCGGTTAGATCACGTCCCTCTCTAGATCTATCTTCCATACCCCTTCTGGTAAAATCAATTTGGACACACTAAGGAAAGAATGCCGTCGAGGGATCACTTTTTATTCTTCTATATATTGAAATGTTTTACTTTTTATTTATAATTTAAAACTAACATTTTTTAGCTAAGCAGAAGTTATTCTTACCTACCATTTATGCAGCTACCTATTTAAAATAAGAAATTCCGTTACATAGTCCGTTAAAACAACAAATTCCGTTAGTTTTTCCGTTAAAAACAAGAAATTTAGTTACATAGCCACTTTTAATATATAGAAGATGTATTGAAGTGTTTTAATTTTTTATATATATAATTTAAAACTAACTTTTTTTAGCTAAGTAGAAGTTATTCTTACCTACCATTTATGAGAAGTAATACATGCCATTCCACAAGTGAAAGTAAATAAAAAAATAAAAATAAATCTTGATTTTATCGTGTTTTCTTCTCATTATTTTTTCATATAATTTGCTTCAAATTAGTGAATTATAATGTCTTTATAGCGTTTATACTTTTCATTGACGCGGTATATTTCCACCACGAGTCTATTAAAACATTAAATCATCCTATAAATTTGCTTGCTTCGATAAATTTTTGGAGTTACATTAAATTTATACGATGATCTTGTTAACAAAATTTAAATACAACAATGGAAACAAAAGAAGAGGAAGATGAAAAAAAAAAAATCGAAAAATAATTGAACACGAAAATATATCACTGTCCTCAAACGATATTTGTCTCATCTCGTTATGCTTTTAATGATTGAAAATAACAAATAGTTTGTAATATTTATCAAACCTTAATGAAGAACGCCAAAAGAAGCGTATCTTCAAATAAACAAGTGAAAAGGTAAAAATTCGATTATGTAAAAGAATAAAATTTCTTCAAAATTTGGATGAATAATAGAATGGATTTTCATACATTCCAACACGAAATGGTTCAAACTCTTAAAGAAAATGTACGATATTTCACCAAGAAAATCACCAAATATTCGAAAAAATTCAACCAACGGTCGAATTTTATAACTATGCGACCGCATAGGCTATAACTATGCGGTCGCATAGTTATAAACTTGGCTACCTTTGAATTTCCTGATCGCGCTTATGCAACTGCATGCATAAAAGTCCTATGCGGACGCATATGCCATTTTCATGGCTTCAATTTTCCCTTTTCATGCATCCACGATTCATCCATCCATAATTTTAAACAAGAAGATTCCAACAATCTCCCATTTATTTAAAATAAATGTTAATCACATTATCAAATACCATCACTTATGCATAAGAATTAGATATATTTTCATTTGAATTTAATCACAGTGTAAATCTCATAAAGTATTATCGAAATTCTAGGTAACTAGAACGCTGCGAACCAATTATTTCTAGTGATAATACCGACGAAATCACACACACAAGTGTTATATTTCACAAGTTCGTCTAATTCGCTTAGTGCTAATATGGATTTGCACTTATACTTTTTTTTTTTTGAACTTTTAAATAGAGACAATTCCAACTCTCTAATGAGACGACACCACCTTGAAATTCACATAGGTGAAGTTCTTCTAGTATATTTATTACTTTTAGAGATACTTGTACCCCGTACTGAACTTTATTAAGAGTTTTAATTATAACTCATCACTCCAACAATAACAACCAACACTATTTACCTAAGATAAGGTTTAATAAATTTAATAGTGTTGAAATCCATCAACTTATCAAATGATTTGTTATTACCCTTTGAACCTAAATTTACTTGTTTAGTATATTTTTGGTAGGATTGCTATCATTGGTGGATTTAATTAAGGAGTTTCAACTCCATCCTATTAGATGTCAATCTTACTAACTCTTTCGTGAGAGGTTTAGTAAACGGATCAGCTAAATTCTCACTAAACTTAACACGTGTAAGAGAAATTATTCCATGCTTTATTAATTTCCTTACATACTCATGTCATTGACTCATGTGTCTAGACCTTCCATTATATACTTCGTTATAAGCTCGAACAAGAGTAGCTTGACTATCACACGTGATAGATATTGAAAAAATATCATTTATATCTAAAGGTATTTCATATAACAAATCTCTTAGCCTTTCAACTTCTTTTCCAGTTTCGGCCAATGCTACAAATTCTGACTCCATTTTTGAGTGAGTAATGTAAGTTTGTTTCTTAAATACCCAACTTGAAGTGGACTTATTTTCTCGTGCACTTGATATCCAACTAACGTTAGAATATACTTATAAGATTCTAGGGAGTTTTGTATATTGCAGTCCAAGGTTTTTGATTTTCTTTAAATAACCAAAAACCCTATCCATGGTCTTCCAATGTTCGGAACTTGGATTGCTAATAAACCTACTTAGTTTATTCACGGCAAATGCGACATCAGGTCTTGTATATTGTGTTGCGCACATAATACTTCCAATTGCACTTGCATATTCTATTTGAGATATTGCTCTACCATTGTTTTTTATCAATTTGATACTTGGATCTAACAAGGTATTAGCCTCTTTAATGTTCAAGTACTTGAACTTATTTATCACATTTTCAATGTAATGTGATTGGTTCAATGTAAAATCCCTACTATCATTTTTAACTTTGATACCAAGAATAATATATACATGTCCAAAATCTTTCATTTTGAACATGGAGGATGGAAACATCTTTGTTTCTTTGATACCGTCTATATTGTTGCTAATAATCAACATATCATCAACATATAGATATATTAACGTGATTATAGTATCACTTACTTTAGTATATAGGCATTTGTCTACTGAATTGTGACTAAAACCATTTGACATTACTTTAAAGTCAAATTTCTCATGCTAATTTTTAGGGGCTTGTTTTAATCCATATAACGATTTGATTAGTTTGCACACCTTATGTTCATTTTTCGGTAGAACAAACCCTTCTGGTTGTTCCGTATAAACATTTTCTTCGAGATCTTCATTTAAGAATGTCGTCTTTACATCCATTTGATAAATATGTAAATCATAAATAGATACTAGTACAAACAAGATCATTATCGAGGTTATCCTAGCCACGAGTGTATATGTGTCAATGTAATATATTCCTTCATTTTGACGATACTCTTTACCTACTAAGCTAACTTTATAGGTATTGAGTGTTCTATCAGAAGTATATTTCCTTCTAAACACCCATTTACAACCAATGAATTTAGAACTTTTTGGTGAATCAACTATTTCCCAAATGTTATTTGAAATAATAGAATCCATTCCATTATTTATCGCCTATTTCCAAAATATGCAATTTATGGAAGATATTGCTTCTTTATACGGTTTAGGATCACTTTCGACTTGAAAAACAAAATGAATTGTTCTTACAATATCCTTCATATATCCTTCCACTAAGTAGAAAGAAATAAGTTGGGAATCCAATTCATCTAATCCTAGACTTTTTTTTCTAACTCTCTTACTTCTTCGAGCTACACTTTCAAAATCTCTTGTAGATCTCTCTTCTTGTGATTCATTAGAAGTCAAAATGTCTAAATAAGTTTCATTTTGAGAATTTCTTATTGTCAATACATTCTCAAAAAACTCAACATCTCTTGATTCTGTTATAACATTTGATTCTAAGTTTAGTAACATATAAGCCTTGCTATTTAAAGAATATCTCACAAATGCACATTTAATACCTCTATGACCTAATTTAGTTAGCTTAGAATCCATATTCTTGTAATAAGTAAGACACCCCACACTTTAAAATAATTAATATTTGGTTTCTTACTTTTCCATATTTCATATGGAGAAATCTTATTCTTTTTCAAATGAATTCTATTTACTACATGACAAGTAATAAGTAAGGTTTCATCCTATAAGTTATATATTAATTCAGAATTCAATAACATGGCATTTATCATTTCTAAGAATGTCCAATTCTTTCTTTCTGTTAGACTATTTTGTTCTGGTGTTCGTGGTGCAGAACATTGGTGTATTATTCCATTTTGTTCACAAAATATATTGAATTTATTAGAAAAATATTCTCCATCTCTATCACTTCTTAGAGATTTTAGTTTCCTTCATAATTGATTTTTAACTTCAATTTTGTATGTTTTAAAGGTACTAAAAGCTTCGTTTTTATGCTTTAACAAATATGCATAAGTATACTTAGAGCAATCATCAATGTAAGTAATAAAATATCTATTACCACCTCTTGTTAGCATGTCATTCAATTCACATATATCGGAATGAACAAGTTCAAGTAAGTTTGTTGATCGTACTACACTATAAAATGGCTTTTTAATCATCTTTGATTTAAAATAAGTTTCACATTTTCCTAAATTATCAATTTCACATTATATCAATCCACATTTAATCATTCTTTTCATAGTGTTACCTCCTATATGTGCTAATCTATCATGATATAAATTAAATAAATCAGGAACATAGACAAATAATTTGTTTTTATTATTATTATCTTCAAGTTTACAAAGTTTGATCATTCCTTCAGTATAATAGCAATTTCCAACAAAATACTCATTATGGATTAGTACAAGTTTTTCAGATTCAAATACAGATTTAATTCCTGATTTTTCCAATAAAACTCCACTTGCTAGGTTTCTATTCATTTCTAGTACACGGAGGGCATTTGTTAAAATTATCTTCTTTCCCTAGGTGAAAATAAGTTCTACATTGTATTTGCCAATCACTTTAGATCTTCCTTCATTCCCATTTGGATTTCTTGACCATCTTCAATATCATGATAAATTTTGAAAAGAGACTTATCATAATAAACATGGATGGTTGCACAGGTGTCATAACATCAACCCGGAACTTTTCCTTTGATTGCATTGATTTCGCTCACCATAATGATAATTTCATCGGTGGAATTTACTCGTTCATCCTTCTTTTGTTGTTTCCTATGCATACAATCTCTTGCATAGTGTCCCAATTTTCCACAAACATAGCAAGGTCCCTTGAATTTGTTTTTGAATTTTCCTTGATCCCTTTTTAGACCAAGAAGTTCCCTTTCTTCTTGTACTTGTTTGAGTTATTCACATTGTCTATGACATTGGCTTTTGAAGAGCCATCATAAGAACTTTCAGTCTTATCTTTTACCCTTGATTTTTCCTCTATATGAAGATGTTTTTGAATTTGCTCTAACGAGAAATCTTTTGAATTGTGAAGAATCTTCTTCCTATATCATTTTCAAGTTTTTAGAAATTTAGCAATAATAGCTCCCACTTGAAAAGATTCAGGAAGATTGATTTTTACCACTTTCAATTTATTGACAATGACTTGCAATTCACGTACTTGAGGCAACAAAGGAATATTATCAAGCATTTTGATATCGAAATATTTAGAAATTAAAAATTTATTGGTACCTTCCTCATCGGCCTTATATTTGTTTTCAAGTGCATTCCAGATTTTCTTTGCCGAAGTGTTGTTGGTGTAAAG
Source organism: Fraxinus anomala (assembly GCA_903798345.1). Taxonomy (NCBI): domain Eukaryota; kingdom Viridiplantae; phylum Streptophyta; class Magnoliopsida; order Lamiales; family Oleaceae; genus Fraxinus; species Fraxinus anomala. The sequence goes on along the minus strand of CAIGRN010193917.1, from coordinate 10,398 downwards.
TTCATATAACCAATCCGAAAGAGCATTTAGAATGTGATCGCAACATATCAATTCGTCCTCTTGCCTTTTCTTTCTTTTTACACGAACTTCTTCAATATCTTCTTCGGTTGCATCGGCAATTGGTTCCAACTGTGGATCAAGTACAAGATTTTTAATGCTGTTAGTAGAAATTTGAGTTGGTTTTGCCATCTTGTGAAGTTTGATCCATCAAATATATCCAAGCACAACAAATCTTGATTCATCAACTTGATGGTAGCAAGTATAGTTTCTGTTTTCATCACAGTAAAATGAGATTATTGTTTGAAATTGTTAGTAAAATATAAAATACAACAAATAAAACAAAAGAAGAGGAAGATGAAAAAAAATATTTGAAGAAGACTTGAACACAAAAATATATCGTTGTCCTCAAACGATATTTACCTCCACTCGTTATGCTTTTAAGGATTGAAAATGGCAAATAGTTTGTAAGATTTATCAATCCTTAACGAAGAACACCAAAAGCTAAATGTATCTTCAAATGAACAAGTGAAAATGTCAAAAGGTAAAAATTTGATTATGTAAAGGAATAGAATTTCTTCAAATTTTGGATGAATAATAGAATGGATTCTCATATATTTTGGGTGAACACCAATATGTATATATAGATTTCAAACATTCGTACATGAAGTGACTCAAACTTATAAAGAAAATGTGCAATGTTCACCGAGAAAACCACCAAAAATTTGAAAAACATTTAGTCAACAGTCGAATTTTATAATTATACGACCACATAAGCTATAACTATGCGATCGCATAGTTATAACATTGGCTGCCTCTTAATTTCCTGATCGCGCCTATGCGACCGCATAGGACTTTTCATGCATGCGGTCACACAGGCCATTTTCATGACATCAATTTTCCCTTTTCATGCATCTATGATTCATCCATTCATGATTTTGAACAATAAGATTCCAACATATCTTTCCTATCATTAAGAGATTTTAAATTTTTTATTGTTCTTAAGTTTTAGCCCCTGTTTGATAATCATTATTTGAAAAAAAAAATTACATACTCATTTTCAATTAAATATTCACACAATAAACTATTCTACGTGTAAACTTAAATTTTTTTATTATTCTTTAACCATATATTCTCTTAAAAATGACTATTCAAAATATTATTTTAATCAAATAATGACCATCAAACAAGGACTTGGTGTTTCGGAAGTATGAAAAGTTCCTCAATAAAATGTAGTACCCAAGTCAAACCTTTTTGGGAAAATGATTTCTAAAAAGGTTTTTAACTTTTTATCATCTATAGCCTATATATATAAATATAAAAAGGTTTCTTTCACAAGAAACTTTATATAGGCATGAAAAATCTTAAAAATAAGGAATTTTTTTTATCTGCGTGTAATAATATTTTATTGAAAAATATGTAGTTGAAAATAAAAGAGAAAAAAAAGTATTTTGAGAATAATGAGAATGAAACAAGAGCTAAATTTAATTTCATAGATACTTGTTCTAAAAGGCTTGTAATTAGCTCATGTTTATAATTTGTTCATAAATATTTAAGTCACTTTTTTTTTATACAATATGATAATATGAGGAAATTTATCTATTTATTTATTATTTTTTAGAAGAGTAGGAAAGTTAGGATTGGTAACCGGAAACTGGTAAACGGGTCAAAGAACGCACGCTCGGGCATGGGCCCACCGGCAGCCGCCTAACGGGGAAAGAATGGGATTGATGCTGAAAGCTGTTACAATTTCCAGTCAACCTTTTGACTCTGTACATTAGATCACTGTTTGGAGTGGGGTGGCGTGGCGTGGGGATCGCAATTTGAATTTACTTAATTCCCCTTGGGCCCCCCTGCTTTTTATTTCACAGTACCCCCCATAAACTGTGAAAAAAAAAGACATTTAACCTATGTTTGACGTTGATTAAAATCAAATTTTTAATAAATTTTAATAGAATTTGATAAAATTAAAAATATGTTGTAAAAAATTCGTGAGATTCATAAAATATATGATTAAAATTAATTATTAACTTTGATTTAAATTAAAATCTAGATTTTAATTAGTTCTAATCGGGGGCTTAGCCTTATTTGGTAGAGATATTTTGAGAATAAATTTAGTGAATTTATGGATCCACTTATAAAAAAATATTATCAAGAGATTGTATGGTTGAAAATGAATTTTAAAAAATGGGGTCAAACAAAGACTAAATTATAAAAAGTTTAAACGAGTGTATTGTGAACAGTTTTCTTCTTCTTCTTCATTTTTATTTTTCAGGTTGACATAGCATGACTTTCGAAGAACGAATTAACAACTCTTAATGGACTTATAGGACAATTGTTACTATTTATGAACTCAAAATTGGATAATCTGAAGTATTCATGATCAAGATAAGTTTTGATGGAACTAATTGGAAGTACGAATCCAATAAAATTGAAAAATTAGTATATCATCAGCGATTATGGGTTAAACACACTTAAACTCAGAGTCAATCAGTTCTCAAAAGAAGTTGAATTTTTTGATGAAGGGTAATTATATTCAGACTATCGTTTTTGTTAATTGCACCAAATTTAAATTGTCGTGAAGGTCTTCTATTTTTGCACTTATATAATCAATTTTTTTTTCTTTGCATTCTTATCTTAAACATTCAACTAAAGTTAACACATCTTGATGACGTTTTCTATCTAAATATCTCCTTAAAATGGAAAAAATAGTTTTATCAATCTTTTATATCTATTGCTCAAATATGGTGAAACGAAGTTTCTTACGTAGATGGCTCGATAAAATATTTACATTGAAGGTGTTAGGCACCAAATAATTGGTGACATTTTGTTTCCTTTGATGTCCATTTATCTAACATCGTGATTAATGTGCACACTCTTGTCCCCTTGAAAATTTTAAATTATTGAAGCGTAGACTCATTTATTTAATTAAATTTATTTTTTAACTGTGCATTCATTATTCATCTGTCTAACATCCATTTATATAAATGAATTATTGTTTGCTGTAAATATTTTAGTGCTCGTATAAAAATTGAAAGTTAAAATAATCAAGATATTTTATTTTATTTAAATTTCAAATAAATAAATAAATTGGATGACACTCAGGATCTAGGAGTGATTTTGTATGAAAAAAATAATATTATTTTTAAGCTTACCTACTTGACCAAGTAAGCCACCAGCAGACGTGGGATAACTTTTCGAAGAAAATGCTTTCTTTAAAAAATGTGTGACAGCACAGGGTCAATATTTTAAAATTTTAATAAACCATCAATAACTGATCCAATTTTTGTTTACCTGTAAAGCGGGAATTATTTTTTGAATGATTACAACTATAAGGTACTATTCACTTATTTTAATAATATCTTATATTTCGTTTTTCAAAGTATGTTTGAACCATATTATTTTAAAAAATATATTTTTTGGAATAGTAAATTGTTGGTGAATATGTGATTGAAAAAGAAGGAAAAGTTATTGATGTGATAGAAAATATTATTATATTGAAAATGTGGTTGAAAATTAATAGAAAAATAAAAATGAAAATTTTAATGTGGCTCAAACAGGGACTTATCATGTCAAGTGGGAATCATTTTTTAAACGATTATAACCATAGTACTATTCACTTATTTTAATAATATCTTACGCTTCGTTTTTCAATATGTATTTAATTTACAAACTATAATTAATACTATAATTAATTCTCCATTAATTAACATTAACATTCATTTAATTAATATTAATTAGAATGTCACATTTATATTCACGTTTATCGCTATTATTAATTCTCAATTAATTAATATTCACATTCATTTAATTAAAATTAATTAGAATTTCACATTAAAAATACAGTTCATTATTCACGTCCATGTATGCTAATTAGCTTACAGTTTCACTTAATTGGAAATTAAATTATATTAATTTAATATAAATAATTTAAAATTCATTATCACATATATATTTCTTGATATTAATTTTAAATTAATTAACATTCACGTTAATTCATGTTTCGTATTTGTCATTCATCTTTATTTATATATTTAGTTGTAATTCTAATACTTACATTCAAGTATGTATTTTACTATTTACGTGCATGTATAATAATTAACATTTATTTTTGGAGATTTACATTTCTCTCATATTTAGATCAAAATGGTAAATTGAGGGTTAAATATTACTTTCACAGCACTTATAAAACATTTTAGAATAGTATGCAATGCACGTTCAATTATGACTAGTAAGAGTATTTTCAAGAGACTCTATTTTTAAATAGTATATTCTATCATTTGGAGAGTATCTATAAATTTAAAGAGTTAAACTTTTGAAGTACTCCAACAAACTTTTTATATTTAACACTTAATTTTCTCACTCCCAAAAAATATTTATTATTTTTCTTTATCTTTTATTTTAACTAGATTTTCTTTAAATTATTTTATTGTTTTCCTACATTGAAAATTGAAACTTTTTGAATGCATTTAATTATAGAGAGTGGGTTTGGCTCTCCAAATTTAGAGAATCAAACCAACTCTCTAAATTAAAATGTTAATTTAAAGAGTTTTTTGAGCATAATTTTAAATGTTGACTTTTTAAAATAGAGAATATCTCATGTTTAAAGAGTTTATTGGATATACTCTAGGTGGGGTAAAACAAATATTGAGGTACCCAAACGTCCAAGTTTTTGATAATTACGTTTTTTTCTCGACTTCCATCGTTTTTGTTGCGGCTAGTTTATTTTAATGGTACTTTCTGAGTTGATTTTATCTGTTTATTGAAATTAATGAAACATTAAGGCAAAAATGGAAGTTACGTTCAGTCAAATCAAAAGCAACACATTAGCTACCATTGAGGCTAGGGATGGACATTGTCTGGTTCGGTTCGGTTTTTAATAATCTAGGAGTCTGGTTCGGTTCGGTTCGATTCGGTTTTGAATAATCTAGGAGTCTGGTTCGGTTCGGTTCGATTCGGTTCAGAATCGAATCGAACCAAAATTTTCGAGTATTTAATAAATGGAACTGTCGGGTCCAAATATAATTATGGAACAGTTTGAGTTCGGTTATGTTCGGTTCCGTAATATAATTAATTTTTTTAACAGATTCCTAATGGTCAACGATCGGTGGTCGTGGTTAGAGGTCGCGACTTCGATGGGCAGTTGGAGAGGGCAAGTCGGACTCGGCAGTCGACGGTTTCGATTTGGACATGTAGATGTAGGTTTTCAATTTATCAAATGATTTGGGGTTAGTGGATTAGTGGTTATCAAATGAAAGTGTAAAATTGGAAAGAGAATGATAAAAACTTAAAAAGACCTAGATCTTGGGTTAAGAATGAAATTAATAATTGGGAAAAAAAATTAAATCAAAAATTGAATTTAGATATTGAATTGGGTTGGGCTAGCTAGTCATTGACTTGACTTGGGAATTAGAACATTACTTACTAAATTAGTTAATTTGATAATTTGTTTAGAAAATATTAAAATTAATTAATTAATTCAATATAAAAAAAATTTAAAAATTATTTAAATTCGGTTCTTATTCGATTTTGGGTTTAGAATCGAGAATCGAACCAAATCCGTCAGTTTTCGATTCAGATACTCATTCATGTATTTAACTTATGAAGAACCGCTCGATTCGATTCAGATCGGTTCGGGTCCAATTTCGATCCAATTCAGTTCAGAAGTTTTGTCTAGCCCTAATTGAGGCCACTTACGGGAAATAATGGTCATAATTGCTCAATAACTTCAAACGTAGTTGTGAAATTTTAAATCCAAGACAACGCACTAAAAGTAACATTAGTTTAACAATAAAGGTCACATACCGAGAATTCAACGTCTCGAGCGAAAATTATAAATATCATCAACTGTTCAAAACTGATTTTACAATCATAGCAGAATGCAATGGATGCCACACAACAAGAAAAAATGATACACAATCACTTGGGAACGGAAAGAACAAATTAGAGAAATTTTAGGAGGTGTTTGATTGGAAAATTTGTTTTGAACATGTGTTTGGGATAATAGTGTCAATGGGATTTGTCGTTTTCCATCCTGAAGGGTAATATTTTTGGTACAAGATTGTGGATTTGAAGGCACGGAAAGCTCCGATTTCCGACTGTTAACAAAGGTAAGGTGGAGAGAGGGGTGGCTGGACAAACAGAGGAATCATTGCTGGTTGTGGAACTGCTTTGTGATCATCGATAAAAAAAAAACCCAACAATGAGGTTTGACTGGTCGGGCACAACGTCATGATTTTTCTGTGGAATGCTCCGGTTGCAACTTTCTGAAGCGGCGCAATATGTGTATGGTGAGAATGAGTTGCTAGGGTTAAAATGGTTGAGAACGTTTGTTTATATTTCCAATTAGCATATGAGGGAAAATAAGCAGTTAAGTCACAACAACAATATCCAAATTATGTCCTTTCTGATATGATTTTGACTTTGTGGTAACTTATTATCATGTTTCCACTAATAAAAAAGTCGTTAAAATGAGTACCAAACGGGGACATGAATTACTTATAAAATTTGAATCCAAACGGAAGCTTAATCGTTGAACTTTTTATTTGTTTAGTCTCCCAACTTAAAATATATATAAAAAAAAAAAAAAAACAACGCGTGTCCCTCTACAAGTTTGCCCACCCTTTCCGCCATTCCAATGAAAACGTATGACAACGTCCATCCATAAATTTAAACTGTGGGGTTCCAAATTAATTGGTGTTTCTACATATTTTAATATTCCACTTATTTTTTCACAGATTTGAATTTATTAGGAATCCTAGTTTTACTCTAGATAGAAGTGATATTCATGTAATTACATATACATTTGCAATCTTCCATTCAAGCAACTTATTGATTATCCATTCAAACAACTTGAAGATTTTTTTCTGAGAGCTCCCCAAATAGATTCCAAATACATACAGGTATTTTCCATTGGTGCTCTTCAATTGAAAGATCATGAAAAGAATTTTTTATTTAAGAAGCCCAGTCCTTCACCTCGAAGGTGAATGAACGATTTCACGATCAAACTCACATCTTCTATAGATTTCACTTTCTCACGCGGTGTCATTATGAACAATGGTTTAATACAGAAACTCTAATTAAAAAGGTCAAACAATTGTTCGATGAGCATTCTGACTAGGGATGGAAAAAAAAATGTTCAACTCAATACCTGTGGGCCCCCGTCCCGAATAGGGCCGGAATTACCCGCCTAACAGGATAAACGGGGAAGGGACGGAATGAGGGTCGTTACCTCGAAGCGGGTACGGGAAACATAGTCCCATGTCCCGCTACCCGTCCTGTTTAAAATTAATTTCAAATTTAATTTTTTTATCGAACAAAAATAATAAATTTATCATCATTTTTAATGAGAACATAAATTGCTTTTAACAAATTAGTAAAAGAGTAATAATATTTACTAACTAAAGACATAAAAAAATAAAAACAGAAATTAAAATAAATAAAAAATAAATGAGACGATAAATGAGGCAATGAACTTGCCCCGCCCCGTCCCGCCCCACCCCACCCCACCCCCTCCCTGTCTCACTTTAACAGGGTATGGGGATGAGGCAAGATAACAAAAATATCCGACAGGACGGAATGAGAATGACCGACCCGTCTCATACCCACCTCATTGTCATCCCTAATTTTGACTTGATTATAGGGTTTAAATATTTCATTCAAGTGAAATTTGGAGGAATTGATGAATTTTTTTGATCAGGAGACAAAAGTTTCGATTGAATTCGTCAATAAAGTTTGAAATACTTTGCAGAATGATCAAAAATTTAATTTTTTTAATTGTCACATTAAATCATTTCGACGAGCCTGATGATATAGGGAACGTGGTCTATGTTCTATTCAAGAATCATCCAGAATTGAAAATTGAGTTATCGAAATTTTTAGCAGATATTGTGGAGTCGAAATTCGGTAATAAAGATGCAGATTTCACATCGTTTTTCACTAAATCTTTTACTCAAGGAGGGGAAATTAGAAAGAAAAATCCATTCGAAAAAAAATCATGTTTCAATATGAAGACGAAATGTATGAACAAGACATGAAGCTTACAAAAATTGGAAAATCAAGTTTTAATGGAAAATCTGAATGAGAGAATCAATATTGACGAACACTTTAGTGCGTTGAATTCAAGGCACTTTAAAGATTTTTATGATGACAAGTATTCTTTAGTGATAAGTATTCATTAGTTAAAGAAATGTTAAAGAAAAAATCAGAAGTTGCATCACGACTCTTGACACGAGACATGGAAAAAGAGCACGAGAAATGTCGAAACTTGCGCAAAGAGTATAAGTCGAGGTGGGCAAAAACGTTCAAAGACAATCACGATATTTTATTTTATTTAAATTTAAATTTCAAAAAAATAAAAATAAAAATTGAATGACACTCAGGATCTAGGAGTGATTTTGTATAAAAAAATATATTATTATTTTTAAGCTAACCTACTTGACCAAGTAAGCCACCAGGAGACGTGGGATAACTTTTCGAAGAAAATGCTCTCTTTAATGAATGTGTGACTGCACTGGATCAAAATTTTAATAAGCCATCTATAATTTCATTCAAATTTGCACTGACCCAATTTTTATTTATCTATAATATATTAAATATAATGTCAAGTGAGAATCATTTTTTGAACGGTTATACACCCTATTACAATTCACTTATTTTTCATTTATTAATATGTATTTAATTTAAAAAATCCAATAAATACTATAATTAATTAACATTCATACTCATTTAATTAATATAAATTAAAATTTCACATTCATGTGTTCCCTATTATTAATTAACATTCATATTCATTTAATTAATATTAATTAAAATTTCATATTAAAAAATGCAGTCTATTATTCACGTCCACGTATTCTAATTAGCATTCAGTTTTACTTAATTGAAAATTATATTATATTAATTTAATATAAATGATTAAACATTCATTATCACATATATATTCCTTGATATTAATTTTAAATTAATTAATTCTTGTACCGTGTTTGTCATTCATTTTCATTTATGCATTTAGTTGTAATTTTAATACTAAAGTTCAAATACGCATTTCACTATTTACGTGCATGTATAATAATTAACATTTATTTTTAGAGATTTACATTTCTCTCATATTTGGATCAAAATGGTAAATAAAAAATTAAATATCACTTTCACGGCACTTATAAAACATTTCAAAATAATGTGCAATGAACGTTCAACTCATACTACTAAGAAATAAAGGGGTAAAACAAATATTTAGGTACCCAAGCGTCTACGATGGCCAAGTTTTTGATAATTACTTATTTTTTCTCAATTCCCATTTTTTATTGCGTCTAGTGTATTTTAATGTCACTTTCTAAGTTTATTTTATCTGTTTATTGAAATTAATTGAAATTAATGAAAGTCGCATTAAGGCAAAAATGGAAGTTACGTACAGTGAAATCAAAAGCAACACATTATTGAGGCCACGTACGGGAAATAATGGTCATAATGGCTCAATAACTTCAAACGTAGTTGTGAAATTTTAAATCCAAGACAATGCACTAAAAGTAACATTAGTTTAACAATAAAGGTCACATACCGAGAATTCAACTTCTCGAGCGAAAATTATGAATATCATCAACTGTTCAAAACTGATTTTACAATCATAGCAGAATGCAATGGAATCGCCACACAACAAGAAAAAATGATACAAAATCACTTGAATTCCGCTCGAATTCCAACTTTTGGAGTGGTTGATTGTCAATTTTTTCTATGAAGAATATTTTTCAACTTTTTGAGGAAAACAATTTTTTTAGGTGAGGTATGTTTTTGTTTTTCTCAAAATAAACACACCCTTAAAAAGTAACATATTGGAGAGAATTGAAATCTAAATTAAGATCGCGTAGTGACTTTGAAACTTTCCATCCATTTTATTTAGCTTGACTGATCACACATAATTAATGCAAAAATATCACAATTTTATAGAGAAATGCATAGTTTTTTCGAATAATGTATATATGGAGTATTTTTCAAAACCTCACAAGAAAATATGGTACATACCATTGTTTCTCCGAGTAATGCTATTCATCTCCATTGGGGTTTGAGCCCCAGTTTATGTAACAATTATATGGTATTTAAATGATATATTCAATTAAATATAAAATCATACGACTCATTTTATTGAGTCTATCATTTAATGTCATGTAATTGTTGTTAGCCAATATTTAAATTAAATCAACAATTATGCTGAATTACAAATAAAGAATCAAAATGTTAACTGCAGTAAAATAACAGAATTTTGAACAATAAAAGAACAGAATTTTGAGCAGTAAAATTATACTCAAACCGAGGCCTGTGCGAATACAGTTTCCTTAAAACAGATTCGCCCCCTCACCGTTCGTGCTTGAGGTAGTTCGAGCGTCTGCTTCCCAGGATACAACG
>CAIGRN010193915.1:0-15915 GCA_903798345.1 Fraxinus anomala | reverse complement strand
TTAGTTTAGAATTAGTATAAATAATTTGCGAACCATCTCTTTTGATTTTATCACATTTCGAATTTAATAGTAGTTATTAAATTACAAATTAGACCTTATTTCTCATAGGAACGATACTCTTAAGTCACATATTTTATTATTTGTACGACGATTTTGTACGCTTGCGGGTTTCACGCGAACATCGAGCATATAAAAGATGCTATTTTTGCGCAAGTGATCTAAATTCGTTGCTGAAACTAATAAAGCATTAAGGCTACTAGATAGAGTAAAATTTTACATAGAATTCAAAGAAGATGCTTGCTTTGCTTAAACTTTGCAAGCAAAATTGAACTAAATACTGAAGGGCGAGGAGGGACGGGAACTTCAGCAACTCCTTCAAGCATCTGAGTAATTCTTCTCATGGGAGGCCTTATTGAAGGATCCTCTTGAATGCACCAAATTGCCACCATCACTAGCCTTTCTACACTTTTCATGTCATTCATTGCTTCCTCATCATTTTCCACCATTTTGTTTAGTTTCTTTTTGCTGTAGCAGTCGTAGGCCCAATCAATTAGAGCCTCCTCTTCTTCTCCCATTGCAAATACAACACTTGACTTGCAGCAAATAATCTCGAGTAACATCACTCCAAAGCTATAAATATCGACTTTCACAGTGATAGATGCTTTCCTAAACCACTCGGGGGCGAAGTAACCTACTGTCCCTCTAATGTTTGTTCGTGCTGCTTGACTTTGCTCGGCCAGCAAAAGTTTTGCTAATCCAAAGTCAGAAATCTTAGGTGTCAAGAACTCGTCCAAAAGTATGTTTTGAGGCTTCACATCACAGTGGATTATCTGCGTGCTGCATTCTTCGTGTAAGTACATCAGACCTCTTGCAATACCACATACGATCTGCATCCGTTGGTTCCAATGAGGTCTGGATATCCCAAAGAGAAGGGAAGCCAAAGATCCATTACTCATGTATTCATAAACCAAAAGCCGGTTTTCTCCTTCATCACAATAACCTAGTAAAGTGACTAAATTCTTGTGGTGAGTCCGTCCAATTGCATTTACTTCAGTTTTGAATTCTTTTTCGCCTTCTGGTTCAACCCTATTCAGCATCTTAACAGCGATATATCTCTTCGGAATTGAAGGAGTGACACCTTTATAGACCGTTCCAAAAGCTCCCCGTCCTAGTTGCTGCTTGAAGCCTCCAGTTGCCTCCTTGAGTTCTTTGTACGTGTAACTTCTCAACCCAAATGGAGTTGAATCAAACTGTAAATTCAGCATCTTCTTGTGATATACAAAGAAAACAGCAACTATTATAGTTATCAGCAGAAGAAAATTTAGGAACACAGAACTGCCAAGAAGTAGTGATCCAACAAGAACTAAAGTAGACCGATCTTTTCTTTTGAAACAAAAGTCTGTCATGTTGCCTTTTGGGACCTTAATAAGGGCAGTTCTGTTCAAACCTCTGGATTGTCTTCCATTTGAAAGGGGGAACTTTTTCTTCCAACAATTGTTCATATCATATATAGCAGCTGCACAAAAACAGTCCCGGAGGCAGAATTCTTTACACATATCCTTATCTACTTGTGATCCAGTCTGTAGTTCATAATCAGTTAATGGCCAGTCAGTGTCATTCAATTCCTTGAACTCTATGGACTCCATGTTCATTTCCCATCCATTTTGCCGGCAACTAGGCAATTGAAAATTTGGCTTGCAGCCTTTCAACATATCAAATGAGTCAACGGGAGAGTATCCTTCCGGGCAGAGACATTGTGGCTTTCCATTTGAGTTCACACAATAGCTATTAAATCCACAAGCCCCGCTCCCAAGACCTCCCAAGACTGCTTTGCACATATCTTCTGGTATGCTTTGTACAGTAGACCAAGCTGATGTGCAACCTTTGGCATCAGCAGCATAATTCTTTCTTGGATGGTTATAGGCTCTGAAAACTCCATCAGAATCAATCGTTGCCATGTGGTAAAAATCCTGTGGTAAACCCATGTCTTTTTTCGTGATGTTTTGAATGTTTTCCTTCCCATCTTTTAAGTAGAGAAAACCAGCCACGTCGAACACAAGTTGAGCATCAGGATTCAAGCGCACAGTATTACTAGCCCAATAAGCATTACTTGCACCTTCAGTTGGCCAAAATATAGGGTAAAGCACAAGATTTCCATCGCCTTGCATATTGAGCCGAAATTTTCCTTTTGTGTAATTCGTCTCAGATTGGCGCGCATAAAGATTTGTACCCATGTTTATGATCTGGCCAGGCAATATTGTATCAGTAGGCTCTTTGAAGCTCTCCCATATGTAATTAGAATCTCCATTTATTAACACAAAGTTCCCTGAATCAAGCAGGGTAGCACAGGTGGATCCACCGTTAGTTGGAGCCGTCCATATTTCCATTCCTTGAGAACTGTAGAGAATGAGTTTCCCTGTAATTGTCAGCTCGACTTTTGATCCTTGAGGTACTGAAAACTCGTTTTTGGACCAAACAATAGTTTGTTCCGGTATTTTATTGAACCAAATGGCTAACAAGAAGAGATCTTCATTGTCAGATGGAGATCTCTGAAGACGCCTAAATCCAAAGGCAAACTCACCTGAAGGCGAGCTCCACAGGCTAGTGGCTTCAGTAGTTAACGAAGAGCCCAACTTCAATTTGCACTCAGATTGGCCTGCAGCGAAAATGGCTGAGAAGAGAAGAAACACTGATATGATCAAGAATGAATTAACCTGTAGAGCTGGAAAGGCCATTTCTATATCAAGAACAAACAAACCTTGACGACACAATTGAGCATTTAAATTCTGAAAGGAAGAGGACACAATCAAGATTTTACTTGCCAACACCGAGTACGTTGACTAAGTCTATTTCTTGACGTGTTCTTTTTGTGTCTGTAAATGAATTTCTTGGAAAAAGTAAGGTGCTATATTTGGTCAATCCATTCATAGACAAAAGCCAATTGGTTTTGGAAAATTTTAATTGAACTTGTCAAAGTATTCATTAATCTTTGTCAAGTCTACAGAATTGTCTTCCTTGTTGACAATGAATTTATAAAAAAAAACTTGATTTCACTTTCTGCTGAAATTTCAATTGGATGTGGAAGCCATTTCAACTGCTGCATTGTCGAGTTTCTCAAGTTAGAAAATGCACAAACGAAGCGAAATTTTCTCGAGAGAACAATCAACCGAACATGATACTGTTTCTTATCTCATTTCATTTATTCTTTCTTTCATGCAAGTTCTATTAATAACTAGTATAAATGGCTAGTTTGCTGTCGCGGTTCTCACTTTTTATCACCTTTTGTACTTGTGCCTTCAATCTTTATTTCTTGACATTAGTAAATAAATTAGGATTACTTTCATCAATGACGGATATAAATAGGCCTGTGCATTCGGTCGGGTCAGGCCGGTTTGAGCCCAACCCAAAATTAAACGGAATCTCCAGAGGGCGTGTCCAATATGAAGTCACATGAAATACCCAGCCTGATAATCTATTAGTTCAATTTTTTTAACAAGCATTACCATTTGACCACTGTTTTGTTACACACACGTAGAAAAGCAAAGTAAATTGCTCTAAAAACGTGGTCTAGTTCATTTACCTTCATCTGCGGTTTGTTTGAGGAGACTACAAAATTTTTTGCTCCAAGAAGAGTTAAAGCTTCTACTTTGATGTAGCATGAAACAAGGAATTCAAGAGAAAACTTTAGAATACAACTTTTGGTACCCAACAAATTATGGAAAAAATAAAATAACAAAACTTTATCAATGTAAGATGCCCAAAAACAAATAGTTAATCTTTTATTTATAAAGATTTACATGAAAATCTAATTTAAAAGAATGAAAGTTGAAAAGAATTCAAAATAAATCTAAATGACAAAAATAGCACTAAAAGTTTTAAAATAGTTTTCAAAACCTAAACGAACTAAGATTGCTAAAATCCATCATATGTCAAGGAGAAGCGACGTGTTCAGTCTGGCTAATTGTTTTCTTTCCGAAAAGGTATTATGAATCCAGATTGGAGCTCGAACGTTAACAATTTATTGTTTTTACTCCTTTTTCCTTTTCGGTGCAACCGTTTTTCAATCCATTCAGCCATCTATTCTACATCATTCTTTCTTGGATATAATTGTGCTAAATTTTTTTACCTTCAATCCAAAGGCCTTCCCGAGCTTTACTGCCAAGCGACATAGTCCACCTAACCGGTCACCCCTTGAAGACTTATCCTGGTTGATTCAATTTATGCCTCATCATGAGAGTGGACCATCATACCAGCACAGAGCAAAGATGCAGCTAATTCCGGTGGGGTATCCTGAAGAAATTAATAAAAATCTCGTCCCTAAAATAAGCTAAAAATGTAACTAGAATATCCATCCTTAGTGATAGTACCATCCACTTCTATCTGATCAAATGTAAGGACTGCTCTAATAGAGCAATGGAATTCTTTATCACGATATTGACACACTCTGGGAGGAGGAATGGAATCCAATAGAGCAATGGAATCCTTAGTGATGATATATTTTGAGGAACTTCAGCTAAGGGAGGAGGTGGTGGACTTCTACGAGGCATCGGGTTAGCCTCATTTCGACGCCTTGGCGTGCCTGCAAATAGCCCATAGGACAATTTCAGAATTTCAAATTCTAGCATACAAATACATAACAAGTTTTATTGTCATGTCCCAAGTCACAATGACCATGAGAACAATGTTGTTACCTCCATGCACAGCAGAATACTGCTGTGGCATTTTTGTAGGTCTGTCAGGTAATGACTTCTGTAACCCATCTGGTAATAGACCATTAACACGGAACCAGACCTGAAAAATGGCGCAGAACAAAGTAATCAATATGAATATTAACAAGATTAGCCCTTATTATGGCCACGGGCATAAATATCTACAACTAACCTAAGTTCAAGGATGAATGGCCAATCAAGCAAAAAGCTTGTCTGCGTGATGTCTGGTCTATCATCCGGGGAAGAATGAAGCATACCTCTGATGATGTCTGTCAAAGACGCACTGTATTTGGGCAAATCTAGGATCCGATAGTTCCCATTTAAAATCTGAAGTTTCAATTCACCATCAAAAGCTGACTTGAAGTAACATATGCGGAAAAACAGACACCCTAGGGCCTACAAAGTGACAAGCTAATTATAAATTTTTCCAGAACTTCAATATGAAATTAAAAAAACTCAGAGCTATTTCTAGATTCATGTACAGTTGAAGAAACCATCGACTTACCCATGCATCTACCTTCTCTTCTATGAGTTCTCGCCTATATAAATCCCACATCTGAGCCAAGAAAAGTCCAAGAGTAGTGAAACAGTTATTCCATTAGAAATAACAGAGTTCCTCATAGTAAGTTCTTCTACCTCAGGGGCTCTATACGCATGTGTTGTGTGCTTCCTGATATTATCTTCCTCAATTCCCATTTCCTCTGGCTTCTCAAAGTGCTTATGATTAGTAGAGGTACTACCAAAATCACACAGCTTTCATAATCCATCAGATCCAAACAAAAGATTCTCGGCCTTCAAATCTCTACATAATGCAATGCACAAAAACATTCAGACAAGTCAAAATAGGAAGAATCAGAAAGGAATTCAACAAGGAAGACTAGCATATGGTTATATCCCGATGACACTATCCCATCTATTACATCATGGAAATGATATTATAAAGAAAGAAAAAAGAGATCCACAATAGTAGGTCTTTAGCAAATTTGATGCAAATTAGAAAGTATATTCGAGGCATAATCAAAATTAACATTAATTACAATAGAATTTTCTATCATTGAATTTTACTCATTTTTGGTAAATTGATTTTGTAAAAGGAAGATCATAATTTTTCTTAGTAGTCGTGATTTCCTTATTAGTCATTTTTTGACCTATATAAAGAGGTCCGTTGACTATAATAAAACACACTTGAATATTGAATAAAACTACAATCTTCCCCTCATTTCTCTCCTTCCACTTTTTTCTCTTTCTTATTGTTCTTTTTTTGTTGCAATCGGCATCAATTAGGTATCAAAGTTTAAATAGTTTCCTTTGGCCAACAAATCTAACCTCCACATTCACAACCAGCTGTATCCATCTACATCCTTACAACTCGACCCCAGAACCAATTACCACCCTTACAACTATAACCATACACCAAACAACCCGTTGCCAAACCTTGCAACAACTCATAAACAAGCAAAATTTGTTGCAGCAGCATCATCCGTTTTGTTTTCCTCTGTTTTAGTAGTAGGAAAAAAAAAAAAAACAATTGAGAGAAAGTTGCTCCATTAGTCGATTCTGCTTACATTACTGCTGCATTTTGCTATTTTCCACTACAAACTTCCACCCTACATGTCCACTATTAACCCAACACAATCAATCCACAACCCAAGTCCTAAAAAAAACCTACATAATTATCCCAGCCCATAACTCGACAACCCATTACACCAAAACTATACACAACTCACTAACCCACTACCTAGCTCACTAATCCCAAACCCAATCCTTTAACTCGACCCAAAATCCTACCCATCTTCATCTTCCATACCTGCTAACCACCAGCCCCGGCGCTATTTTTTTTCTCCATTCATCGCTGGTTCTTCGTTCATTCCAGTTCAGACTTCGTTGGACACCTGAAAGCCGAAGTCGAAGTCGAAATCCGATAGGGCGATAGGCTGACCGGCGTCTTCGAACTCAGAGATTGGGGATCTCCATTAGTCCTGAATTAGCTATTTTCTTGTCAACATTAGCCTCAACGTTTTGGGGATTCTTATCACCAAACTTGACATTGGTTCCTAAAATCGAAGTTAAAGAATCCGATTCAATCACCGAATCTGGGGATGTTTTCGAAGTAAGTGACAACATACTTCCACTCGAGTCCTCAGAGACAGGAACATACACCAAACAATAAAGAAGCCACAGTGACAGTGTAGATTTTCATATCTCCATAGCTCCATTTGCAATCCCTTTTCTAATATCCTGAGTCTCTATTGCACAACTTGTCTACTTCTTTTGTTTGGTTTGGTTGTATTTAATAGAATTGTTTGACGAAAAAAAAAAAAAAAAAATTTAAAAAAAAAAAATTGTTCTCGTTTGTTCATATTGATTGACATAGCCAGGCAGACGCATCAATTACCACCATTCCAGTGTCAACGTGCCACTTGCAGATCGTAGTCTCTTGATTTTCATCGTGTCGGATTGCTGCCATCTCCATTAGAAGCCTCAAGCGGCTCTTGTGTCATTGGTAAGGATTTATTTCTACCTTTTGATACTGAACTTATATTTACGTTCGTTCAATTTTACTTAAGTTGATTTAGTTTTAGCTCCGATTTTTTATATTAAAAAAAGGTATTAGACTACATTCTTAACATTCGTCCTTGACGTCACCTTATATTACATTTCTAAACTAGACATAGCACAATGAATCTTAAAGACCTTAACCAATCTCATGATGCCCAGTAAAAACAAGTCACAAATCTCTCCTCTGATATGTCATTATTGTAATCGGATCCCGTTGAGGTTCAAACCCTTCTCCAACACTTTACTAATCAAATTGGGCAATCCTCTCGAAACCTGGGTAAAGGTCATATGGACGATTTATCTAATTCCTCTACCATCGGTCAAAAGGTCCATGACTCATTCTTCCTCACTCATGACGTCATACTACCTAATCTACCCAATCTTGGTCCTAGACAACATCTCCTCTATCTGGACCTTCATGACCCAGTTGTCATTCATGCGCCTCGTCCGGATCCTCCAACTCCGCGTTATAACCCCCAACGGGGCAACATTGATGATGTCACTAGGAAAGTTAAGGTAGATGCTCTTGAGTTTAATGGTCGCCTTGACCTTGAAGCCTTTCTTGACTGGCTTGATGCCATCGAAGAATACTTCGACTGGTACCAGATGCCTAATTACCAGCGTATTCGTTTTGCCAAAATAAAACTTGTCAAATATGCTAAAAGCTATTGGAAGATGGTGAAACGATCCTTAGACCATTTAGGTCAGCCTATTACATTGTGGAACAAGATGAAATTAAAACTCATCGAACTCTTTGACTATGTCGGATTACAGATCCCATTTTGACGAATTACTATATCGTTCCGACTTGCTAAACTTGAGAATGTCACTATCACTCGATTTCTTAACGTTCCGAGGCTTGACCTCAAACATCAAGTCCTTGTACTCAATCCTGACTCCTTGGAAGATGGTTTTCATATGGCCCTCGAACGCAAGCGACACTCTTTGTTAGGTTTTTAGTGTTGGCGATTCTGTGGATAAAATGACTAATTTGTAATGTGTCGTAAAAGTCAAGGACCTAGGCTGCAATTTCTATAAATTTAGTTTTGAGGTCTAGGGTTCGAACAAGAAAAGAGGAGAAACACAACGTTGCATTATCGCTGGCCTATCTCTTGGACACTACTTGAGCGACTAAAACAGAATGAATGTCGCTCGCTTGTCGCCCGGCTCTCGCTCGAGCATGAGGCTGTCGCTTGCCTGCCGTCAAGGTTTCGCTCGAGCGACAGGTTGTTTCGAAAAACCCTAATTCGCGATTTTAAACAGATTTTTTCGGCCCATTCAACCTATTTCCCCTCTCCTATAAATACCCAAGCCATTGGACGAATTTTGGGGTGGTTGTTCATTATATTACTTCTTCCTATCATCATTTGAAGATCAAAGATATTCTTACATTGATTCTATCCTTTAATTCTTGAGATCATACAAGCACCGATTGGGAAAAACATCAATTTCTTAAACCAAAACACCACCTACTTCNTTACTTCTTCCTATCATCATTTGAAGATCAAAGATATTCTTACATTGATTCTATCCTTTAATTCTTGAGATCATACAACCACCTGTTGGGAAAAACATCAATTCCTTAAATCGAAACACCACCTACTTCTTATTAGTCATAAGAAGGTACTTTCTCAGTTGGACTTTAGAAGTTTCTGGATGTTGAGAGAGGTTGGACTACAAGAGTAGGAAGAAGAACATAAATAGGTGATTTATAGGTATTCACTTGGAAGAGATGTGTGCAGAAGAACGTGAGATTACAATAGCAAATCTTGGTAGAAGATTGTGAGTCTGTAAGTACAACAAAACTTAGAAGCTACAGGAGGTAGATCGGGAGATCTAGCAGGTTGGTTGGACAGTATCTACGATAGCAGATCGCAAGGTTGGAATGAGCAGCAAATCTTAGAGTTACAGGGTTTACAACAGCTAGTGGAACTAGTTTGGAATTGAACTGTAACCCACATTATCAATAGTGGAGGTAACTGGCTTGGTCCCAGAGTTTTTACCCAGTTGGATTTCTCCGTCATCGTATTGGTGTTCATTATTTATTACTTTCCATATTACAAATTGTGGTATTTAAACTTAAGATAATTGAATTGTATGCTTAATCGTCTAGAAACTATTTAAAAGTGACTTGTTGCTTTTAATAAATTAATTCCGCACGTAAGGTCGAACTTGTTAGTTAACTACACATTTTTCGCTCTCGTTATTCCTATTGGCATCGTTGTCCTCCCGTTTTACCAGACCCTTACCTTTTTCGACCCCTTTTGACTGGCACTCCTATTAGTGGCCCTACATTGACCCAGACTCGCTCGACTGTTGGATCATTCTCCGCTCCCATTCTCCGTGAAATATCTAAGGGTCCACCTACTTTTCCCACCATCTCTCGTGGCCCTACATCTCAAATTGTATGTTATAGATTTCATGCTCGAGGTCATATAGCCTTTCAATGTCCCAATCGTGTCCTTACACAAGAACCACTTCTTCGACCCCAGAGAATGAGTTTTTGATGGTCAACCCTATTGACCATTCTGATAAGGATCTTAACCAATTTGAGTGTTATGAGGAGGAGGCGACTGTTGTCTCTGATATGAGATATATCATTTCCACCCCTATTGATTCTGACTTGTGGAAACAAACTTTAATTTTCCATACATTCATCCCTTGCAATTCTCGTTCATGCAAGTTAGTTATTGATGGGGGTAGCACTATGAATGTCGTATCCAAGTCCGCCATGGTCAAGTTCGGCTTCAAAATCGAGCCACACCCTCGTCCTTTTAAAGTAGCGTGGGTTGACCGAACCTCTTTACCCGTCACTCACCGCTGTCTAGTGCCCCTTACTTTAGGTTTTTTTTTTCAGAAGACATTTACCTATGGACGTTGCTCATGTCCTTTTGGGTCGCCCTAGGCTTTATGATCATGATGTCAAGCATTTCGGGCATGACAACACGTATGAATTTCTTCACAACAGCAAAACTATTCGTCTCTTATCAGCCAAAACCTTAGACACCCTGAAGAAAACAACACCCATCTCCACACCCAAGGGTGTTCCGACCGCACGTATTCAATTGCTATCTCTTAAGGATTTTGAGCATGAAAGTCAAGACGTCGGGCTTATGTTTACTTTGGTTGCTAAAGCTTGTTCACAACCCCTTTGTGGTTCTCAAATTGATTTTCCACCCGGGGTAACTCCATTACTCGATGAGTTTAGTGATATTATGCCCGTCGATCTCCCTAATGAGCTTCTTCCTATGCGGGATATTCAATATGCTATTGATCTTGTTCCTATTTCTCAGTTGCCAAACCGTCCCCATTGATGCTTTACTTGTTAAATGTTTTATTCGCCCTAGTCTTAGCTCTAGTACAGTTCCCGTTTTGCTCATCCCTAAGAAGGATGACTCATAGCGCATGTGTTAAAAGTCGTGCCATCAACAAAATTACACTTAAGTACCGATTTCCTATTCCACGACTTGAGGATATGTTGAATGTGCTGGCAGGATCTTTTTGGTTCTCTAAAATTGATCTACGGAGTGGTTATCATCAAATACTAATTAGACCAGGAGATGAATGGAAAATAGGATTTAAGACTCAAGATTGTTTATACGAGTGGTTTGTTATGCCTTTTGGGTTGTCTAATGCACCTAGCATGTTCATGTGGGTCATGACCCATGTTTTGCGACCTTTTATTGGGAAGTTCCTCGTAGTCTATTTTTGATGACATTTTGATTTATAGTCGGTCGCAAGAGGCTCACTTAGATTACCTTCGACATGTCTTCCTTGCCCTTTGTTCTGCACAGTTATATGCTAACATGAAAAAATGTTCATTCCTCAAGCCTCAGGTCATCTTCTTAGGGTTCATCATTTTCGCATAGGGTTTTTTTGCTGATCCAGCTTAAATCTCTATTATTCGCTATTGGCCGAACCTTCCACGTTAATTGAGGTCCATAGTTTTCATGGGCTCGCATCATTATATAGGAGATTCATTAAAGGTTTTATCTCTATCACTACTCCCATCACTTAGTGCATAAAAATGGTGATTTTCATTGGACCCTTTCGACCTAGAGAGCCTTCTTAGTAGTCAAGCAAAAGTTGATCGAGTCTCCCATTTTACGGTACCCGAATCTTTCTAAGGTTTTTGAGGTTGCTTGAAATGCTTTCAGTGTGGGTATATGGGGTGTTTTGAGTCAAAATGGTCACACCGTCGCTTATTTTACTGAAAAATTAAACCAAGTTCGATAGAAGTATTCTACCTATGATAAGGAATTTTATGCCATTGTCCAATCTCTCCGTCACTGGCGATATTACTTATTACCTCTAGAATTTGTCCTGTATTCCGACCATCATGCTCTCCGCTACCTTAACTCACTGTGTCATTTAAGTGAATGATATGTTAAGTGGGTTGAATTCCTTTAGGAGTATACTTTTGTTCTCCATCATTGAGCCGGGGTCGAAAATAAAGCGGTCGACGCTCTTAGTTGTATCACTACGGTACTCCATTCCATGAGCACTAATGCGGTAGATTTTGTACGTTTAAAGGATGATTATCCTAGTTGTCCTGACTTTGGCATCATCTTTCAGGACCTTTCAAACAATCGTTTTCGCAAACATGCTTCTTTCTTGCTTAAAAATGGTTATTTCTTTAAGGGTACCAAGTTGTGTATTCTCCATACCTCAATTCATGATTTCCTAGTCTGGGAACTATATACCGGGGGTCTCGCTGGTCATTTCGGTTGAGATAAAATAATCGCCTTAGCTGAGGATCGTTTTTATTGGCCGTCCATTAAGAAAGACGTTGCTCGCATTGTTTCTCAGTGTCGTACACGTCGATTGGGTAAGGCACAACATCAAACTACTGGGATGTATACTCCTCTTCCCGTTCGCCATACTCCTTTACATGACCTTAGTATGGACTTTGTTCTCGGGTTACCTAAAATAGCTCGAGGTCATGACTCCATTTTTTTGGTGGTTTATAGTTCTCTAAGATGGCCCACTTCATTCCATGTTCCAAGTGTCTTATATCGCTAAGTTGTTCTTTAAAGATGTTGTCCACCTCCATGGGCTTCTGATCACTATTGTGTGTGATCATGATATTAAGTTCATTAGTTACTTCCAGAAGACACTCTGGAAACTATTTGGGACGACGCTTAAGTTCTCTTATGCTTTTCACTCCCAAATCGATGGTCAAACTAAAGTTGTGAACCGTAGTCTAGGTAATCTATTTTGTTGTTTGGTTGGGGATAAACTTGGGAATTGGGATCTCATGTTACCCACTGTCGAGTTTGCTTACAATAATTTTGTTAATAGATCTACTAGTCATAGCCCCTTCGAGGTCGTTCAGGGTTTTTCTCCATGTCAGCTGCTTGTTCTACTTTCTTTGCCCAATGGTTTTTACCCTACTGCCTCCACCTAAGCTTTAGCTGATCATATTCGTAACTTGCATGATGAGATTAAATGTAAAATTTCTGTAAGCAATGATCATTATAAATTATCAGCTAATTCCCACCGTAGGCATACATAATTTAATGTGGGCGATTATGTCATGGTCCGACTTGCACCTGAACGACTCCCTAAACATGCTGTCAAGAAACTTTGTGCTAGATCATTAGGTCCTTTCCCCATAATTAAACTGCTTGGAACTAACGCTATCTACTTGAGTTGCCAACACACTTAAATATTAGTCATGTTTTCAATATAGCAGATTTATATCCTTATCGAGGCACGTTTGAGCCTCCAGTTTTGTCGTCTAATATTTTTGCAGGACATTTTTCTCGGCCGCCTCCTCGAGCTCCTATTGCCACGTTTTCTTTACATGATATCATTGATGAGGTACTTGATGATTAGTATGTTGCTTCACAAGATGGTGGATTTCGTAGGTTTTTAGTGCATTGGAAGGGTCGTCCGCCTAGTGATGCTACTTGGATTAATGAAGATGAGTTCCATCAACTGGATACTACGCTTTTGGATGCCTATTTGGATTATACATCGTTGGAGTCGAGTTCTTTTCAACCGGGGAAGAATGGTGCAAATTGGAAAGTATATTCGAGACGTAATCAAAATTAACATCAATTACAATATAATTTTTCATTATTGAATTTTATTCATTTTTGGTAAATTGATTTTGTAAAAGGAAGATCATAATTTTCCTTAGTAGTCGCAATTTCCTTATTAGTCATTTTTTTGGCCTATATAAAAGGTTCGTTGATTGTAATAAAACAGACTTGAATATTGAATAAAACTACAATCTTCTCCTCATTCTCTCCTTCTACTTTCTTCTCTTTCTTATTGTTCTTCTTTTTGTTGCAATCGGCATCAAAATTCTTGTTCAGCAGACCAAAAAATTAGTGTAATATCACTCTATACCACTGCAAGTAATTCATATGGTTTCTATGTGAAGGATTGAAAAGCTAATCACACAATCAAATAATAATTTATGGTGGCATATACCTTGGTAAATGTACATGTCAGTCTAAAACTAACAACTTATCGCCAATGTGATTATCTATGTGAAAACAAAAGTACCTGTGCCAAACATCAGTAGCCTTACCGGTGAGCAATAAGTGGAGTCTTTCAGTGCATCGCAAAGACAACATTGCATACATCTCTGAAAATTTGAAGGTACATGTTTCTCCTCAATAAACCTAGCTCCTTTGCTCTCTAGCACATTAACCAGAGACTTCTCACAACATTCAATGAGCAGGAGAGCCTCATTTGTCCGACCCATATCCAAGTTCTAGTGAAGAATGACAATATTAGGGTGCCCTTTAAGTGATTTCATCACTGAGATCTCCTTCATCGCTAGTTCTAGTGATTATTTGTCATTACATATGATATGCTTTAATGCATACTGCTTGGAAACGTATACTGCATCTCGAGCTAAGTAAACATAGGAGAATCCACCCTCAGCAATAGCATTACAAACTTGAACTTTGAAATTGCAAATGTTAATAGCGTGTCCTTTAGGCCCATTTTGTTCTTTAGGCATAAAAGGTTTGAATCTCCACATCACTGGTTATTTTTAAAGATGAACTACTGCATATATGATAACATCATCAAACAGTAAGAAAACAAGATAAAAATGACATCTGTTGAAGTGAAGCAAACACGTTTTGGACAAATAATAAGACTTAATTTAGAAGCCCACGAGAACAAAGCAATGATTAAAGCTTTCTAATATAACCCTTCAAATTACCAACTATTAATATGGAGAATCAATTGGAATGTAGTTACTATTACATTGGCAGTCATTTATAATCTTTGGCCTCAAATGGAATCAAATTATGATCCACCGACACAGATACGTGTGTCCGACACAACATATGCAGGTTACACTGACATGCAGTTTTTTGAAAAAGTATTAACACGACATGTCATCAGCACTTTGATCAAATTTTTTAAAATTCTTCATTTACATAGTACACATTTAGTTTTATACGTGTTATTAATATTTCTTGTAGAAATCTTTTAAATAAAAGTACTTATTTGTTATTTAACAATAATTTTGAATTAAAAATATAATATTTTTGATAAAAAAAAAAAAGAAAAACGACCATGATAGAGTATCATAGAAGTGTTGGAATCCAACACGTGTCAGACACGGACACGCCACCCTAGTTTAAGTATCCGTACAAGACGAGAATCAAGTGAGGATACAAGGAAATTAGTTGGAGAGAGTTTGTGGTATTAGAGATGCTTTTTTTAAATCTACCAAACACAATTCTGACAAACCTAACTACTGAAAATACAAAATTTTAGCGCTTAGAACAATCATACTTTTCTCTTTATTTTTGTTTCTTTCTACGCATCAGAAAACAGAAAGAAATATATAAGATCTCAACCCAACCGAAGATTCTTTTCCGAGCTAAATATATGAGATCTCAGCCCAATGTATGACTATTTTCCAAATTAAAAGCTAAGTTGAAAATTGTTAATTCTATAACGCTCAACAAGCATGTGAAAACCAATTGCGGATTAGAGTGTCCCATAAATTCTGGGCCACTATATACAAGTGTACATAAGATATGTTCAGCAAAACATAAGCACCTTCATCAATAACAAAAACCTTATTTAGGAACAAGTTTTTCTATATCTTTTAATCCGCATTTTATATCAGAAATTAGGGATGATCTGTAGTAAATCAATACCCCAGTTCGCCATCATAAACAATTGGCATATTAAATGGTTACAACCTAACCAATAATCTATAAGGACTGCCACTGCCCACGCTCCACCACGAACAAGAATGGAGAAGGGTAGCGTACCTAAATCATCTATCATTACATATTTTTTGTATTTTAAATATTACAAAGAAACCATAGAGGATAATAGGCTTCTTATGCTTACCGTTAGATTTTGACAAATGGCGATTAGAAGATTCTCACATAAAAAGAATGGAAATAAACACGTGGGATAAGATAACAAAAAGGCCCCACGAACAAGGTGAAGCAGGCACAGCGAAAGATGACAAGATGGAGAGGTGTTGAAAAGTGAGGGTAAGATTTTACCAAGTATGAAGGGATGAAAATTGAGAACTGATAGGCCTATGTAGGATATTGAACAAACAAGAGGAGAGGAAAAACAGAATTTTTTCGTCACATTACAATGGTTTTTCAAGGCTGAATATATAGCCATGATTTGATACAAAAACTTTCTA
>CAIGRN010193901.1:0-14667 GCA_903798345.1 Fraxinus anomala | reverse complement strand
AAAACCAAAAGGAAAGCAAATTCCTTAAATACCAGGAAAGTGGGCGCGTGAGGGTGACCAAAGGAAAATGAATTCCGGGCAAATTATGGCTATCAAACAGCCAACTTTTGAGAAAATAGAAAAAAATTTCCTAGTTCCATGAAAAATGAGGGTCATCTAACAGTGCTTTAATACATTTTGACAAAATCAACTTGGATGTTAGTGCACCAAACCATTGCACGCAAACAATGTATTTTAGAATAAGTGTCACAAAATCACAAACATCCGTGAGCTTTGAAAATGAAAGTTAACCACGACTTCCAACATAATGATAAAGAATGTTACCTCATAAAAAAATGACTAAAATGGCCTCATAAATTACCTATAACTAGTCCATTGCGCAATAAAAAATGATCACGAATTTTACTCTAAAAAACTAGAGATTAAAATATTCTCTCTCCAAAAAATGCCTTGGAGTGAAAGAACTTACGAGGTCGGACCTCCTAAAAAATTGAAAGAACATCTAGAGTCGAGAGACAATTTCGGTTGTAAGAAAGCCGAAATTTCAATGTCTCACTCTCATACAGAAATGGATTCAAATCACACCAAAATTCCCAAAAGTGGGAAATTCCTGCCAAATTTTTTTAAAACTTTAAAAATACCATATGTTTTTTAAGTCAACAATTGTTTAAATTAGTCCAATTTAGGCTTTCCAAATCTGATAGGAATTTGAAGAAATTTGATTTAAACTTGTTTGCTAAAATATGAACTGCTAGTGCACGGGTGTGTGTGTGCGCATAGTCATTTTCAATCATCACCAAGACGAAAAAAAGTTATAAAGACGAAAACAATTTCAAATAGGTGCCAACCCAAACCTTAGAGGTCATTTCTTTCCTTTTCTGCTCGTAAAATTCACATTCCCACATAAATATAAATATTTTCTTTCTCTAGATGTTCATCTATAGATTGCTCTCAAATCACTATTTCTTTTACCACTCTAATTTGGTTGGATCAAACCCGAAATGTCAACAATTTAAGCATGTAATAAATCTCCTAAAAGTTGAGTGCTTCGACATTTAAGCCTATACTAAATAATTCAATTACACTAGTTATCTAAACCTCCAAGTTAATTATATATGCACAATTACTTGTTAATTTAGCGATTATAGCTCATGATTGAGCTCACTCACTTAAGCTTTCTTCTTGACCTGTATAGCGAGCTCTCGGTCGATAACTCCTTGATTTACAAGGATCAAAGGATACAGAGTTTCGAGATACCCTTACTAACTCGAGTAAAAATGTTACAGAGTAAGGCATAGAATTGAACAAGTGCATTGCCCTTTTTGAGTAAGACAAAAATAAATGGGACTTAGATCTCTAGCATGTGGGTATCACCTAGTTTATACTTGTTAGTTAAAGACACTCACACAAATATACTCAACATGCATAGAATTAATACAATTCTAGATAATCTCCTTTAGCGGCTCAACCAATCCCAAAGTATCTCACAATAGAGTTAAGTGATAGAGAATGCAGGTTGATAAAAATTTACACAACTAACAACCTAATTCTACCAATTCACAAACCTCTTCATCAACCAATAATTTTCATATCTAAACAACTTGGTCATGACTATAATGCTCAAAATAACTTGAGATCTTACGTGGACAAAATATTTAGGCGCTGATGCTACCAAAAATCGTACATGTTAATTTTCGAGCTTGAGGAATTAGAATGAGTGCAAACATAATCTTTCGGTACTTGAAACAAAGGGGTAGATGTGTTTCCTCGTCAACCCTTCGATGCTTAGGTTAGAGAAAGAATTTATGTGAAAAGATATATGCTGAAAATATATAAAAGCGTACCTTGATAATGAATTCGGGTGTTGTATTTATAGAAGTAGGTAGTACATTCATGTTAGGATTAAGTTACTCAAATCCCTATGAGTCGTACCATGCTTAGAAGTTGCAACTTGATTGGTATTGTTCCATTGATGTGATTTAATAAAGAAAGAATTCATGTGACAGAGTCCTATATGCGTTGAATAGAAACAACAGGACTCAACATCCTTGGAATTGGATAAACTCTATCTTATCGGAGAGTCCTAATGGATCAAGAGTTGTTAGGTGTGATGTTAAGACATAACCTCGAGGAGATCCCAAGCTAACGGGAAATGTTATTTCGTGAGGAGATAGCCCGATGAGGTCTACGTGGTAGAGGGTGTTCCATCATGTGCTCAAGTAGTAACGTACCCGAGGTACCTTGCCCGAGAAGATTATGTAAAAATTAATGGAGTGGGCAAAATTCATCAGGTGTACGTGCTTGGGTCATGCATATTTGTGGGAACATCAGTGTCCCCCGTGCATCCATATCAGAGGCTTTCACACAATGCGCGAGTTTCTAGGATGAGATGCTTATTCCTGAACAAAAAATGAGCAACCTCCTCATTTATTCTCCAAAACTCTTCATTTCCCTTTTCAATATAATATGACATGCATCTTCCATCCGATTCAAATCTAACTATGTAGACTTTCACCTCCTCATCGGGCTTAATTACAAAATCAATTTTCGGGCAATCAATGAAGTTAGAAAAATATATGTTACTTTCATCATTGTTGATTGCTACATATTTGTTTGGTTCTTTTGTGATTAATTTGTTATTCACTTTAAGTTCTTCAATATTTGATATCTCCTCGAATTAAATTATCGATCTGCAATCTAAATCCACGAACAATGGCAAGTCTTTCTCGTAAGCTCTTTCAAGTGGATTATACCCCCACCTTTAAAATTCGTCCAAGTACATAGCATCTCCCACAGGCATGTTGCTTTCATCCAACTTGATAAGTTTATGATAGTATTATACCAATACATTCTCATTCAATAGGGGAGGACCATCTCCCGTAAGCAATCAAGCATGATCCCCTAATCCCAATCGTTGGGTACATAATCTCCCACAAATATGTAACTCTCATAAGATTTGTCAAGTGCTTGTTTTCGACACTTAAAGTATTGTCGAAATCCAAGAAGTTTCGACGTGAATATAGTAGTGCATGAATACAAGCATTTCCTAATACAATTCATCGCATAATAAAAATTGTTATTTTACGATCGTAGAGATTAGTGACTGCAAAAGTATTATTATTTTATCATCATTAGAATCATGCACATATAGCTGAAAAGTATATGAAACAAATACAAAGAACAAAAGAAATCAAAATTGTAGTAGGTAGCCAAAGAAAGTAACAAATAAAAAAATAAAAAATATTGTTAAAACCAATATTAACTAAAGTAATAATCAAAGTAAAAAAAAAAATTCCGACAAAGACGCCTAAAACTTCTTCGCTAAAATTATAAATCATAGATTGCATTCAAGTAAAAAAGTTGATTATGAATCCGAGTCGATCATTGAGTAATGTTTACTTAATTATACAAGAGTTAATTTAATTTTAATAATGAAACACACAATAGAATTTGATTTTTTTTTTTAATTTAAAATAATAAGAATAACCTAATATCTAATGAAAATAACAAAAATTACAAATCTAAAAAATCTAAGAAAAGTTGGGAGTATTAAATAATTGAGATTCATGATTTCACTTAACTATCGTCTAATTAATTTCTCAACTCACAAATTAACAAATTACTCATTTAATATGTTAAACTTGATTTGTAAAAATAGTTTAATGGATCACCTAAAATTAGGAGTATATCTATATCTCTTAGAAGAACCAAAAGATATTTACTACTATGTTTAAAATGTACCATATTCTCCCAAAGATTACGCAAATAACTCAACACATTCATTTATTTGTCAAATAAATGAATATTATGAAATACAATAATAAATATACATAATATAAATATTTAGAAATTAAAGAGCAAATATTGAAATTAATAAAGTTAGGTTAATCATTCCAATATAAAGAACTAAACTCATTTTATATAAATAATAAAAAGGAGAAGATTTATAGAAATACATTACAAATTGGATAAAATAATGGACATAATACAAGACTAAAAATGAAACCCGTCTTTTGTTAGATTCTTGAAGGTTGCAATGGGCTTGATCTTTATTTTTTTCAAAAATCTCTCAATTTTTCTTGATTTTTCTCCCCCTTTGTGCCCTGTTTCTTCACCATTTTATCTCCAAAATGTATGTAAAATAAAGGATGGATGAAGAATGAGGCTAATGACTGAAATTTTGCTATTTAAATGACTAAAACGACCCCTAAAAAGTCCAAAAAATCCCCCAAACATATCAGAAATTGCTAAAATGAAGGCAAAAAATTACTGAATGCGTGCAACGGGTACCCTAAAGGCACACGGGAACCTTTACCACCTCTGTTTTGCAGCTTAAGTCCACCAAAAATTGCATGTCAGGTCCCTTCAACTTTGATCTTGTACATTTTGGTTCTCGGATTTTTGACTTCTATTTCAATCATACCCTTTATAATTTGCACCCAAGGTCCTTCAACTTTCAGCTCTTCTCCACTTCGGTCCCAACTTCATGTTTTTGTGCACTTCTAGACTCGTTCAATTTTAGTGCATTTAAGTTTATTAAATCATAAAATCTACTGAGGCTCATCCTGCTTAATAAGGGCCATCCTACTTTTTAAAATACGTCGAAATTAAATTAAAATAAAATAATTAAAAAATGAGGTGGTTATAACCCATTTTTTTTCCTTATAATTAGGACATTAAGTCCTAGAGAAAAGATAAGTTACAAGTCTAGCCAAAAAAAAAAAAAAGACATGGGGCCAAGAGAAATTTAATTTCAATGGTAAAGAAGTTTGATGGGAGAAGAGTAAGTCTCTCAAGTTGAAGACCGAAAATTTCATAAGGTCAAAGTTTTTTCTCGAATCAAACTAAAGTAAGTTCAAATTCATGTCTCCAAGTTTAAAACTCAAGTCCTAAAGATTCAAGCTAAGCCCTAAAAATTCAAGCCAAATTCAAATCACTAAAATTAAAGAAAATCAAAGTTGCAACAAACTTTGAAGTCCAAGATTCAAGCCACGTGATCCATCTTCTTCCTTTTTTCAAATCGTTAATTGGAGGATTGTGGAATTTTACAATCACATAGGATCAACCTATCTTGTATTCACAAAAAATAAAAAAATAAAAAAAAATAAAAAAATTCAACAATTTCTCTATTTTATACACGAAATTTATTACATATTCTACGCTCGGAAAAAATAAGGTCACATAATTAGTGTTTACGCATGTACGCCGGAAAAAAAGTAATGGAAGATTTTTCAACACTTAGACTGTTAACTTTTGAAGCAAAAAAATAAATTTTATTATTGTTGTGGGCCGCCTCTCTATTCTGTGTTATTGGGTCTCTTCATTTTGTCTTTGGACTTTACTGTGTAATTGGGCCACCTAGTTGTTTGTTTTTAAATGGATTGATCTTGGCCTCACGTCTAACATACCCTGGATCGTTGAATGGAATGCTTTAAGGGTGGTTTTATAACCCCCTTCTCGACTCTTCGATTGTACTGTAGTGTGATGTATTTTTTAGGGTTTTCTTCGTCTTCTCTCTGAGTGGTTTTCGTCTCTTCATCTTCTTTGTGATCTTCTAGTAGTAATCTCTGTAATATCTTAGTGATATTGTTAGATTGTATTTGGTGTACAATTTTAGAGGTTGTGAGGAGAGGGTTTTGTATTAGAGAGGCGAAAGGAAACTTAAATGAAGAAATCCTCGATTTCTTCATACATTCTGTACTGTTCTTTGTGGTTCTTAGTGGATTTGAGCGTAATCTACTTTGTAGTTACTCAACGGGTAAGTAGGCTTTCAAGCTGAACATCGGGGCCCTAAGGAATGAAAAATCTGTGTGTTCTTCTTTCTACAATTTTGTTTTCTGCTTTTATGTTTTGGTATGCAAATCTTGATTATGAGACCAACAAGTGGTATCAGAGCACTCTTTTAAAAAGGGGTTACAGTTAGGGTTAAAACAAACTACAGATCTAAACGTTTTTTCAAAACCCTTGGATCCTTTTTTGAAAACAAATTGTATTTTCCGAAGGTTTTTTGTTTCGTATTTCTTTCGACCCAATTCTTGATTGAATATCTCTTTAAAATTTCTTGATTCTTAGTGTCTAATTATTAAGTTTTTGGTTCGATGGTTTTTTTTGTGAAAAACAAACTAGTTTGACACTGATCTTTAAAATCTTGCATTTTTCACTGAGTTCTTGGTGCTATAGTTTTTAACTAGTTACTGAGTTGTGGTTCCTTTGAGAACTCATTCTGAGTGATAGTGAGTTGATATGACTCACTATGATTCATGTTGGTTTTTCTTGAGTCACTCCTGGTCATATTGAGTTACGGTGACTCGTTGGTATTTTGTGCATTATTCTGGATAGCTGAACCGATTTTGGTACTTTCCTACAATACTTTTTTTTCTGAAACATTGAAGTTTCAGCTTTGGAATAATTCTCTGTACCCTTCTCATTTCTCAATCAATTATTAAACTGTTCGGTCTATTTTGATATGGTTACTAAGGCAATTAATTCTTCTCTACTTTCCTTTGTCTAAGATCTCATTTGAGGATTTTGGGAATATGAGGGAGTAGGAGAATTAAGGGTTATCACTCCTTAAACCTGTCAAATTGACGATTTAGCTTGATAGATTTGCACTTGTTGATCAGTTGTTTATCTTGTTATAATTGTGTAATATCTGTTTTTAACTTTTATTACACTTTCTATACCTGCTATACTCTGTGTGGTGTATAAACTTGAATCTGTGAGTTTGTTTGTAATCATGACCACTGCACATAAATTTGAAGTAGAAATTTGGAGAGGGACTGGAGATTTTAGTTTGTGGCGTCAAAAAAATGAGGGCTCTATTATTACAACAGAGGTGTGCTGCTGCCATTGATGGACTTGGGGTACTGAATTTAGTGCTTATAGAAGGCATGAGTTAGATGAGATTGCTTGTAGT
Organism: Fraxinus anomala; assembly: GCA_903798345.1. Taxonomy (NCBI): domain Eukaryota; kingdom Viridiplantae; phylum Streptophyta; class Magnoliopsida; order Lamiales; family Oleaceae; genus Fraxinus; species Fraxinus anomala. Next base: position 7,751 of record CAIGRN010193901.1, on the reverse strand, counting down.
CCTATATTTCTTCATCTATCTGATATTATAATTAGAAACGTTGAGGAAATTACTATTACTCAAGGACTTTGGACCAAGCTAGAATCTCTCTATCTAACTAAGACCATGCCCAACAAATGTTATCTTCTTAGACAATTCTACAATTTTAGATTCAATCCCTCCTCCAGTTTAGAAGAAAACATTGATAAATTCACAAGACTGGCTGTGATGAAAAACTATCTGAAGATCAACAAGTTGTTGCTCTGTTGAATGCACTGGGTGATAAATACAGAGAATTGAGAAATGTTTTAGATTATGGGAGAACTAATCTCACTGTTGATATTGTTATATCACCTTTAAGAAATAGAGAACTTGAATTAAAAACTGAAGTTAAGGACTCTAAGTTTGGAGAAGGTCTGAATGTTAGGGAGAAGGTTAATCAAAACAAGAAGGGGAATCAATGCAATTTTAATTCCCATAAGAAAGTAATATCAAAATTTCCTAAGTTCAGGAATCAGAATAAGAACCAACCAAAACCTAAGCTGCAAGTAAGAAAATGTTATTGTTGTGGCAAAATAGGACATCTCATAAAAGGCTGCTTCAAGAAAATATCTGATATGAAATTAAAATTTAATACAGATGGGTCTGCAGATATTGCCTGCATAAATGAATCTAATATACAGAGAGTTGTCCTTGTTACTACAACTAAAAGAAACCTAAATGAATGGGTTCTTAACTCTGGTTGTTCCTTTCATATGTTTCCCATTAGAGAATGGTTTACTGATTTTGTTGATCTAAGTGGAGGTCAAGTTCAAATGGGTAATAATATGACCTATCAAATAAAAGGTATGGAAACCTTAAGCTCTTATTTGAAAATAATCACACTCTTGAATTAATTCAGACTAGGTATGTTCCTGATCTTCAAATAAACTTGATTTCTTTGGGACAACTGGATGATGAATATGAAATAAGAGTTCATAAAGGTCTTATCAAGTAAGTCTTAACTCAAAAGAAATAATTTCTTCTCCTAGATCCAATGGGATTTTCACACTGCAAGTTGAACCTTTAGTTGGAGACAGTTCTACAGTTTTGAAATCTCATGATGATAAAGCGCTAATTTGGCATAGGAGACTAGGCCATATCAGTGAAAAGGGATTGATGATTCTAAATAAACTGAAATATTTTGGAAACGATAATATTGAAAGTTTAATATTCTATGAGGATTGTGTTATTAGAAAACAAAACAAATTGCCTTTCAAAACTGGAATTCATAAATCCACTTCAATACTTGAGTATTTAAATGCAGACCTCGGGGGTCCTACATCAGTGAACAATTTAAGTGGATTTAGATTCTACTTATTAATAGTAGATGATTTCTCAAGGAAAATTTGGACCTTTCTTTTGAAGAACAAATCTGATATTTTTCAAAGCTTTAAATGATGGAAACCTATTATTGAAAATCAGACAAATAAAAGGGTCAAAGTACTTAGGACAGATAATGGTCTTTTCGTCAGTTTCCTTGTAAAGGCTCCTCAAATCAAAATTCTGATTATGTTACTCCTGTTAAAGAAATTGTACAGGAGAATCTAAAATTTAACTGTACTGAACCTGATAATTTGACTGAGGTGGAAACTACTCAATCTGAAACAGATCAGCCTCAAAATGAATCTGATACTAAAGAACAATTTCAGGATATTGCTCTTGGAAACTATCAATTGGCCAGAGACAAGAGTATAAGGAATAGATTTCCTTCTACCAGAATTAATAAATTTGTGACTTTCTACTCTGAACTTGAATTTGTTAATTCTGAACCCACAATCTTTGAATAAGTTGTTAACAATAAAGAATCCAAACTTTGGCTGGAAGCCATGCAAGAAGAAATTGACTCCCTAATTAAAAATAAAACGTGGATTCTTGTTGATAAATCGAAAAATCAAAAGATTGTTGACTGTAAGTGGGTTTATAAAATGAAAGGTACAAGGTCAAACTTGTAGCAAAAGCCTTTACACAAAGATAGGGTGTTGATTATAATGAAATCTTCTCTCATGTTGCTAAGTACGCATCTTTTAGAATTCTGCTTGCTTTAACAGCTCATTTCGATTGGGAATTAGACCAGTTTGATGTTAAGACTGCTTTTCTAAATTGTGATCTTGAAAAAATCATTTGCATGTATAAACCAAAAGGTTTTGAATTTAACTCAAAATCTGAACATGTTTGTTTGCTAAAAAAATCCCTCTATGGCCTAAGACAGACTCCAAGACAATAATATAAGAAATTCTACTCCTATATTCATAATCTGGGGTTTCTTAAAAGTAATTTTGATTCATGTTTCTTCTTTAAAAGGCCAGGAGGACCTGAATCTATTTGTCTACTATTATATATTGATGATATGCTTCTTGCTTACCATAATAGATCTGAAATTGACTCTGTTAAAGAAAAACTTAAGGCTGAATTTGAAATGAAAGATTTAGGACAAGCAAAAAGAATTGTATTTTTTATGCGAATCAAAAATCTTATGTAAATAAAGAACTTGAAAATTTTTCCATGACTGAATGCAAATCTGTGACGTCACCCATTACAAATCACTTCAAACTTTCTAGTAAACAATCTTCTAAAACTGATGAAGAATATGATAGGATGAGTAAAATACTTTATGCTAATATTGTTGGCTCTATTATGTACCTTATGATTTGTACCATACTTGACTTAGCTCATAGTATAAGTATCCTTAGTAGATTTATGGCTAATCTAGGTGAAACACATTGGTTAGCTATTAAATGGATGATAAGGTATCTAAAGGGTTCAACTGAATTGGGTTTAAGATTTCAAAAATGTAAAGAATGTGTTATCCTGAAAGGGTACACTAATTCTGACTTTGCATGTAATTTAGATAAGAGAAGGTCCACATCTTCTTATGTTTTTACTGTTTGTGATGGTTGTGTTAGTTGAAAATCTCAATTACAAAAGATTGTAGCATTATCCTCCACATAAGCTGAATACATAGCAACTTGTGATGCTGTTAAAGAGGGACTGTGGTTAAAGGTCTTTTAAATGAAATTGGTTTCATGAATGAGGTAGTTAGAATCTATACAGATAATCAACTAGAAATCCTACATTTCATGATAGGACTAAACATGTTGACATTAAGTTTCATTTTGTTAGAAACATGTTTGAAAATGGCTTGATTAATCTGGTTAAAATTCCAACTGAGTTTAATCCTTCTGATTTTGGTACCACGGTATTACCTCTAAACAAATTCAGAAACTATTTGAAAATTTTGAACATATCTTGAAGGTAATGAATTTAGTTAAATTCTATATCTGTTTTATTTTGTCTTTAATACAAACTGACTATTTTTCTTTTCTTTACAGGAGCATTGGAACAAATGAAACAAGTGTAGTTATGACTTGAATCCACGAAAGAATACAAAGAATAGATCAGCAAGGTGGAGATTGTTGTGGACTGCCTCTCTATTATGTGGTATTAGACCTCTTCATTTGTCTTTAGGCTTTGCTATGTAATTGGGCCATCGGGTTATTTGTTTTTAAATGGATTGATCTTGGACTCACATCTGGCATATACTGGACCATTGGATGGAATGCTTTAAGGGTGGTTTTATAACCCCCTTCTCGACTATTCGATTGTACTGTAGTGTGATGTATTTTCTAGGGTTTTCTTAGTCTTCTCTCTGAGTGGTTTTCGTCTTTTCATCCTCTTTATGATATTCTGGTTTTGATCTTTGTAATATCTTAGTAATATTGTTAGATTGTATTTGGTGTACAATTCTAGAGATTGTGAGGAGAGGGTTTTGTATTAGAGAGGCGAAAGGAAACTTAATTCGATTTCTTCATACATTCTATACTGTTCTTTATGGTTCTTAGTGGATTCGAGCATAATCTACTTTGTAGATGCTCAACGGGTGAGTAGGCTTTCAAGTTGAACATTCGGACCCTAAGGAGTGAAAAATCTGTGTTCTTTTTCTGCAAATTTGTTTTTTGCTTTTATGTTTTGGTATGCAAATCTAATTTCTGAGACCAACAATGAAAAAGAAAAAGACAAACAACAAGGGATACAAAGTACGTAAACATGATATCTTGACAATGAAGCGTTTAATCTGAACACATAAATCTTTTGACTGTAAATTTTTTTACTTTTCCTCCAAGAGTTACGTATTTCATCACACATGAATTATAAATAAAATTTTAACTATAAATTATTATTTTTAATTGATATATACACACACACACACACACACACACACACACACACACACACAATGAAACGTATCATCTCATAAGTCAACTAGTTATAAAGAGAGCATATTAGATCCCTTTCTATATCATATTTTACTTTAATATTATGCATTTTTACATATAAATTCCTATCATTTTGGCACAGAATGGAAGTTCAAAGGTTTACTATCGTAAACCTCAAGCTCGTAAAATTGGAATCCATCAGAAAATAATAGCAAACCAAAACGAATCTGCTTTATTCTGACAACAAAGAGCCTTTAAATAGTTTTTGGAAATCCTAATTTAAGCAAAAGATCAAATAGACATCCACTAAATCAAAACAACTAAGACAAAAAAAAGAAAAAAAGATAAAATTTCAACTGGCCACCAACGTGCCTTAAACAGCGAATTTGAGGATGGAAATGACGTCAACCGGGGAACTCAGGGTTAGGACTATATGGAGCACTGGAAACCCTTTCCAAAAACATATTATAATAAAAAACCTGACACCCGAGTTAAAAGTTATGCACGTTTCTTCGGAACATTAACTCTTTTAGCCAATTTTCTATTCATCTCTTCTTCAAACTCTAAAGCTATTTGTCCTACATCACATTTTTACAATCAAAAGCTTCTTAATATATCAATTGACCGAAGATCCATTAAACTATGCAAATTTTTTAGCCACGAACATTTTTCATTTGATTGGAACCATATTCTCCAAAAATGGATGGTTTAATTTCTAGGTGGTAGGACAAAAAAAAAATTTGTAATACATCAACGAATCTCAATATTTGTGTTATTTCTTTTAAAAGATCATTAAAAAATTCTTCAATGAAATAAATATAAAACAGAATTATTTACAGATCATGATATAAGCTATTTTCCAAAGCAAGCAGTAAATCAAGCCAAACAATCCATAATAATCTTACAAATCATGCATGAATGTAAATTTGAAAGGGAAAAAAACCCTAATTAGGGTAAAACAAAAAAGATCAACTCATCATAAATCTTTTGTGCATTTTTCACCACCACTAGTTGTGACATTGCAATTAAAAATATTGTCACCTTGCCATGTCCAAACGATGTCTTTCAATGCAGGCCAAATGTCCTCTTCACAAAACTTGATATATTCCAATGTGTCACCGGAGAACTTCGAGAACTCGACCATCGTGACCTCTGGTGCCACCTTGAAAACCTCAGCTGTCACTGACAACCGCCCTTTCCGACCCTCATTGGATCCCAATAACCTTAATTTAGAGTCCCTTCTTGCAACCTTGAAATTGAATCTTTTTGCCACCATTTCAATCTTTGCTATCATGACCTTTGATGAACACCTCGATGTGAACATTGATCCGGCCTTCTTCTTATCCTCGAACATGGTCGACAAGTCAAATCCCGTCGACATGGATGAAATGATTTGGAAGGCATTCAAAAGGGCTGGTGAAGATGGAGACTTCTTAATGGTTTCGTGCATAAATTTTTCCTCTTCATCAAATTTTTCGAATATGGATTCTTGCATTGAAAATGCGTTAGGCCTCTTTAAGCCTTTCCTAAACCAAGAAACTCGCATTATAGCAGGAATGTTGATCCTTCTCTCAGGATTAGACACCAATAATTTTGACACTATTCGCCTTGATTCTGTCGAAAACCATGAAGGAAACTCGTAATCCGACTTTATAATTTTTCTATACATATGCATTAGGTTATCATCCTGAAAAGGAAGAAACCCTGCTAGAAGAACATACAATATGACTCCACATGACCAAATATCAGCCTTTGCTCCATCATATCCTTTCTTCCTCATCACCTCCGGCGCTATATAGGCCGGAGTTCCACACTGCGTGTGTAGAAGGCCATCGTTACGTAGATGCTCAGGCAAGACCGACAGGCCAAAATCAGAAATCTTTAAGTCTCCATTCTCATCCACGAGGAGGTTTTCTGGCTTGAGATCACGGTGATAAACACCGCGGCTAAGGGTGTCTAAATCAAATAATGTAAAAATATGGTTTCTGATTTCCAATTTTCACATTTTTTTTAGATAATGAGACAAACATGGAGATCACTATTTCCTCCATTGGGAACAGTACATGGCTAGGATTTTTTTTTTTTTGTTTAGTATAATTCAAATAATTAATATTTTTCAGATTTCTTGTTATATTAGGGATGGTTGTGTTTTGGATCAAATTTATTTAATTAAAATCAAAAGTTTTACAATAATTATTTATAGTAAAAACTTTAAATCGATTGCTGTCTCACTAAATTCCATCACAAAAGTTATACTCAAAACAGAAAATTCCACTGTTGACAAATTTACATGCTGAAAATCAGAGGTGCAAATATGAAAGATTTGTGGAATCATATTGAATATTTGATGATACATTCGTACATTTCTAAAAATCGATCCAGTTTTATAGGTCTACTCTTCCACTGTCATGATTTTTCAACAAAAAACGCGTCGAAGGTATTGCAAAAATTCATCAATAATACATTTCATCGATATGTTATGTTTTTTGTAGTGATCTCGACATTGTCTCCCCTACCACACACGAATCAATCCCTCTCGTTATACATTTTGTGGGAAAAAGTCAATTGAGAAAATGTTGTCTTACATCTTTAATTGCAACATTTTTTGTATTTAAAAATTGTCGACCAAAAAAGTTGTATGTGATGCTGATATTAGGTGGCAAGTATTATTTTTGTACATTAGTATTGGATAACATGACGTGTCGCGCGTCTTCTACATATGTCTCTTTTTGGATGGAAAGAAATGTAGAATAGATGGGTTCTAAATTATCCATGCTTCTTAACCTCATTTTAAATTATAATTTATTTATTTTTAATTTTCTATCCTTTTTCCCATAAAAGGATTAAGGCCTAATTCTTAGATCCTGATTTTTATTTTTTTTTAAAGGGCTAATTCCGATGAGTGAAAATTGGGCATAGTCAATTCGGTATATTACTCCACATTCTTTGTCAGTGTCGTGGTTGTGTCAAGTTAGCTACAAATTACATTTTAATGTGAATTGTTTTAGATATGATACATATTGATTCGATGTTGTCTAGTGGTCTAGTTTACTGCCTGTCATTTTGGACAACAGGCAACTTGGCTGGGGTTATTCCCCTTGTACGGGGAAATTTTGTACATGGGGTACACGTGCTGTGTTGGCAACATATGTGTGGTTGGAATTATTATTATTATTTTGACAATGCCTAATGGAATAATGTCAGTGTCTTCCTATGAATCAATTTGGCAAAATTGCATGGTTCATTTGCTTGTCCATAGTTATGAATGACCCAAATCCACATAGAGGAGCTAAAAATTGTCTCGATGTCTAGATATGGTCTAAGATGTTTTGTGAATAAATCCATAGACATTTTTATATAAGTTCAAGAAAAATAAAATACTTTTTCTTTAATTAAATGAAACAAAAAGATATTTCTTGCATTATCTATTCATTTATCATCTTCCTAAATAGACAAAAATGAATATACTTTTTTCTTGAATTAGATGAAAAAAAAAAAAAAAATGTTGTAAAAGGA
>CAIGRN010193897.1:0-28195 GCA_903798345.1 Fraxinus anomala | reverse complement strand
TGTTTAAAAATGCAAATTAGGATTTTTCCTATAAACTTGTTGGTCGAGCTAATTCTCAGCGACGGCCTTTCGCTCGAGTAAGAGTCGGGCGACTGATAAATGACGAGGTTTCTGTTTTTGTTGCTCAAGCAGTATCCAGGCGATAGGTTAGTGAAAATGCGGTGCCGTGTTTCTCTTCTTTTTATACTCGAACTCTACACCTCATAATCTAATTTATACAAACNCGACTGATAAATGACGAGGTTTCTGTTTTTGTCGCTCGAGCAGTATCCAGGCGATAGGTTAGTGAAAATGCGGTGCCGTGTTTCTCTTCTTTTTATACTCGAACTCTAGACCTCATAATCTAATTTATACAAACCCTAGGTCCTTGAATTTTACAACACTTTACAAATTAGTCTTGTTGTCCACAGAATTGCCAACACTAAAAACCTAATAGGTATGATGAGTATCATTTCCCATCAAGGCAACATCCCATTAATAAATTAGTGTGTGGCAAAATGATCTTTCTTAGTGTACATATGGTAGGAGTGTGCTCAATCTAGAATCCAATTACCATTGATTGAACAACCATTCGTACAATTAAGATATTTTTTACATTATCACAATTATCTTCAAAAAAGTAGCAGCGTCAATAGGTTCCTTCTATCCTTCAGCTTCAGACAACTTTAAGTTGGCCTCCATTGTGACAATAGTACCATATATCCTTTAAAACGTTAGATTTAAATATAGACTTACGTGTATTTCATGAATCCCTTTCTTATAAGCTTCCTCTAGCTACCAAACCTTTTCTTGAGTCCTAGATTGCTAAAACCCTGCAAGTGTACGGTATCATAGCCAAGTAATAAATAATGAGTAAAGTATGGCTCCCACGACAACTAAGTAATGGAATCTAATTCGAATTACACCATAAGTTTAATCAAATAACATTAGTTTGAAAGGGTTTTATATTAACAACTGAAAATCTGTATCTAAAATCTAACTAATTGAAGTGTTTATAAAACTATAAGTAATTGAACAAACACTAGATCTTCAAATCTCCCTACATTCACCCATGTTAATATCAATTTCATTAGTTAACAATACATGTTTGAATATGACGATCAGTTTTCTAATTTGTTTAATAATTTCTCTAGGTTAAAACTAAACATATCCTAACATATGACCCTCATATATCTAAACGAAGAATGTCGCAACGATTCATTAAATTACAAGAGCGTTATAAAGGATCATGCAAAGCATAACGTATATCTCCATTCCTATCGAACTTTATAATGACTGTTATTACGTGCTAAATTCTTATTTATTGTCTCGAATGTCAATAGAAATCACAAAACAATTCAACTAGTTAACAATTAATTGAAAAACATTAAACTCCTAGCAATCCTTCAAAACCTAACACGTATTTAATGTTAAAATCCAGAGTTAAATATCAAAGCATAGGGTTTCACATTATCATAGCATCTATATAATTAGTTCATCATCAAATTAATTACAAAAATATTAAATAATTGATACAATGTCAGCCGAATTAAAGTTTGGAAAGAAGATGGAATTTTTATTTATTATTATTTTTTAAAAGTCTTGAATCTATTAAATAGCTCCTTGATTAATCTTCTTCGATTAATCTTCTTCTTCAACCCAAGTAATAGATGTGTGGAGTATGTATTGATGTATTTTGTAACAAAGGTATGAAAGAATATGGGTTTAGACTAAAACCTTCCTCTTCGGCTCTTCTTCTTTGAAAGAGTTATGGAATTTATAACCATAAGAGCATCCTTTGGCTTGAATAATGTGTATATTAAATCTCCAAAGCTTTCTTTAATTTTGAATGAAGGTATGTATTTATAGACTAAGAATTACTTCAAAAATTATGACCCAATTGCTTTCCAAATAGAAGTCGAGAAGAATAAGGAAACAAATTTGTGTGGCTGGAATTAATGCGATACGATCGCGCAGTCGATTGGTTTTACTTTCAGCTTCTCTATTTTCAAGGGGGATTATTCTACTTGTACATAGGAGGCACCATAATTTGGAGGGGGCAACATGTGTCCATTATGGATACTATTATGGCAAGAGGGGGCAACATGTATCGATTATGGATATCATTATGGTGCCCCCTATGTACTTGTAGTACAACTCTTTCAAGGGTTGAGATCACAGCCTACATGTCTTGTGATCACAAGCCTCAAGTTTTTCATTGTTTCATTTTGATCTCTGACTTCTCATTTGGTTCAGTTTGAGTCGTTTTTTATATACACCATTAGTCCTTCATCCTCTAACCTTCACATTTTAATCATCGTTATTTCAAAATCATTAATAATTTATTTGATTCAAGTTTTAAAAGTTTGCAATTTAGTCATATATTTTTTAATTTTTAAATTTAACTCCTAGAACTTATGAATTTCTTCCAAATGCAACATTAATTCTTCTAATTTATCATGTGCACTATGAGTAATTGTCAATTTTCGTTGAATCAACCCCAATTATCCTCCAAAACTCTCTTTTCACGCTAATTGCATTCAGGTTGAGATTTTACCTATAATTAACATATTTTACACAAAAAGAAGTAAATATTCACCCAATACAGTAGTAAATAATTAAGACTAGAAGCCCAAATAAGTGCATAATATGCATTTATCACACCTCAACTTAACTCTTGTTCGTTTTGTGCAAGATTATCTCAAAAGATACGCGAGAAATAATTTTCTCCAATGCTCATCTTATAAAATGTTCTCAACGTCTTATGATTTGCCTACATTACTCGATTCAAACAAAACTAAGAATATATGGATCTCTTCATCGACTTTAATCACAAAATTGAAGTCTGAAGATTGCATGCTAATGTCATCTCCATTGAATGCTATTTATTCATTTGGCTCTATTGTGATTAACTCCTCAGTTTTTTTCATGCTCTTCTTCTATAGTTATTATTTCTTCTGGTTTCCATTCAGAGATAGCTTTAGCCAACTGATCTATTTGATTTTCTAAGTTTTTTATATATATTTGTTTTATTTTAGAAGTTTGTCTCAATCCTCTACATGAACTGAGATATTCTCTGCATCAACTGAGATTCAGTGTCTGATAGTCTGATTACAATGTCTTATTTTCAAACTTATGTGGACCTCCATCCTTTGCATTGCAAAGTATCCCTCATGGTCATGTTATTAGGATCATTTGGACTTATTTTGGCTCTCATACTTTGTATCGCAAACTAATCCCCCAGAGTCATGTTAATTTTATCATTCGGGAGGTTTCCATTCTATGCATGGCCAAGTAATCTCCCATGTTCAACAATCCGCATATGGATCATCTTGGAAAGATTTCTTTTGTTCATCCTGTAATTGGAAACCTGGTAATACTCCTAATGGTATGTTATCTTCGTCGCATTAAGAAGTGCATTATACTTTTCCTTTTAAAAGTGGTTTAAGGACAATGAGATTACACTTAGTCATGTTATGTTAATCAAAGTCGGGATTCCACATCTCGATTTGTTAGTGGTCTCTTGCAACTTCTGAATTTTCTATCAATAAAACTAAGAGAACTAATTAAATAAAAATAATCCACAACAACGGATCCAAAAACTTGATCCCTAAAATCTCGCAAGTGTATGATATCGTAGAAAAGTAATAAAGAATGAGTAAAGTATCATTTTCATGAGGATTAAATATTTAATCTAGTTTCAATTAAACATAACTTTAAGCGAATAGCAATTTTTTAGAGTTTAATACTAACAACCTAAAATATATAGCTAAATTAACTAATGCAACCAATGGGAAGCGTTTATGAATCTCAAGTAATTAAACAAGCACTTGGACTTCGAATCCCCTACATTATCAACTTTATTAGTTGGCAACACTTATTTATATATGAATATAAATGTTCCAAATTCATTTAATAATCCCTCTCAGGTGGAACTAAATTTATCCTCACATATGACCTTCTACCTCTTTGAAGGATGATGCAACGATGCATAAGAAAGAATCATGTAAAACATAATGATACATCTCTATCCTTGTAGAACTTTATAATGATTGTTACTACGTGTCAAATTTCTATTCATTCTCTCAAAAGTCAATAGAAATCACAAAATAATTCAACTCCTAATCAATTAATTGAAAAGCATTAAACTCCTCACAAGCATTCAAAACAAAACATGTATTTAACGTTAAAATCCAAAATCATGTATTAAAACATATGATTCAATATTATCCTAGTATCTATACAATTAGCTAAACATCATATTAATTACAAGACTGCAAATGAATCGATACAACAATATACCCAGAATTAAAGTTTGAAAAGATGATGTGAAAGAAATATTTAAAGTCTTGAATATTCTTAAGACTCCAAGATTAATATTCTTTTATTCATCTTCTTCTGCAGCCCAAGCAATAGAAGCATGAAAGTATGTATGAATGTCCTTTGTAGCAAAGCTTCTATAAAGCTTTGAAAGAATATAGATTTTTAGATTAAAATTTCCTCTTTGGCTCTTCTTCTTTGAAAGACTTTGGAATTCGTAACCCTAACCGCCTCTTTGGCTTGAATAATGTGTATTGAATCCTCAAAAGCCTCCTTTAATTGTTGAATAAATGTATGTAGTTATAGACTAAGAATTATGTCAAAAATCGTGACCTAATTGCTTTCCAAACAGACGTTGAAAAAATAAGGAAACAATTCTACTTGGCCGGACGCAATTGCACTGTTGGCTGGTTTTTCTTTTTTGCTTCTCTGTTTGAACCAGTATACCATTTGTACATCACTTTCCTTACACCATGCTTGACATCATCCATGTTGTCAAGAATTGATTGGATGAAAAATTGTTTTATTTTTAAACTGTCCAATGGTGTAATGATACGTGGTAGAACATAAAAGTTGGTGTAAAATATGATATACATCAAGCATGATTTCTTCCTTCTCCTCTTGATTTAGCTTGAGTCCTTCCTTATTTGCATAATTAGTCATTTATCTTCTAATCTTCATAATTCCAAAATTTGCACTTTAATCCTCAAACTTTCTAACGGTTAAATTCAACACTCAATGCTCCATTACTTCTTCTAATTAATCATGTGAACTTCAGGTAATCTTCAAATTTCTCTGATCTACCTTTAATTAATCATGTGAACTTCGGGTAATCTTCAATTTGCTCTGATAGACCTTTATTAAGCTCCAAAATGTCCTTTTCACGAAAATTGCATCCAATTTGGGGTTTTAACTATAATTACCATATTTTACATACATTAGGTAGATATTCACTCTATGTAGTAATAAATAATTAAGAATAGAAAACAAATAGGTGCAAAATATACATCCTCACCTCAATTCTGAATTTTTTTTGGAGTAAAAAGATGACATAATATCTTCCATTGAAATAGAATCTTTCTCGTATAAAATGCTGGCGGGGAATGCAGTATAATTAAGCCGTATCGTCATCTTCAACTTTCATATCATTGTTCTCCAAGTCTTGAACGAGCTTGTTAACTTTATTAAGATAAGATTTTATAGGTGTCATATCATTTTAATGGTGTGCAAATGTTGTTTCAAGTAGAGTATTTTGGTGAGGACTTCATCGTACACTGACTGTCTAATTTGAGCAGTAACACATCAGTCGATAATTGGATTGCTATGTGTATACTGCCCACAAGAGAAGATCATTTTTTTTCATGGTTGTATAACATTGTTAATGATATACCCTCTTAACCTTCAGTATCATATGCAGCTATTTTTAAACTGATAAAACTCGCATATTCACACGCCAAAGACCAAAAGCGTTCTTCCTACTGAAATTCTCAATTTCATATATTTGTAGCCTTAACGAACAACAGTAAAGCATTGTCTCTGTTCTGATTTATGTCCCGTTTGGCATGACTTTTGCTTTTGCTTTCGCTTTTACTTCTTGTAGAAGAGTTTTTGGAGAAATCTACCTTAATTTTTTTTTTTGGAAACTATTTTTAAAAAATACTTCATATTCAAGTGTTTTTAGAAGAAATCACAATAGACCAACTTCTTCTAAAAACTCTTCTAACTATCGGAGTCACTTTTATAAAATTAGAAAACGGGTCCAAAAGGAAATTTTGGATCTCAAAAACTTCTTTTTGACTTTTCAAAAGTCAAGTCAAATTGGTCTTAGTAAATTTGTCAATAGTAGACGATATATAAGTTTCCAAAAAAAACTAGAGTAGTTGTAAGTCTCACTTAATTGCTTTAGACATAGCCTTCACAAACCATATTCAACCAAAACTCCAATGCACCAAATAACTAATGCTTTGATACAACTTGTTGCGATGAAGACAATGAGATAGGGCGTACGTTAGGAAAAATATATAAGAGACAAGAATAGAAAGATTTACTTAGTTCCAAACTTGGATTACGTCCATGGACAAAACCAAAAACAAAATTCCACTAACTCATAGGGGATAGTGCAGAAGAGTACCATGCACTCAAACTCCAAATCCCAAATATCCCAAAACTTATAGTGTGCAACACTAATGAAATGTCAGACTCTCACCAAAAGATAACTCAAAGAGGAAGGCTTTTAGTTTCTTTTCAATGTGACGAACACTAAAGAGAGAGCTCTTTATGTCGAAGCACAAAGATGGAGGCTTTTACTTTGTATTCCATGTGGAATTAAGGCCAGCCTCACTACGAGTGGTTAAAATCCTATTCCATGTAGGATTATATTAAAACCACAATTTAGTTTCTTTTCAATGTGACTGAAATTTTTGCCTGCCAGTGTAGTTATATTTATTTCATTATTATATTTAATCTCTTGTGTAAATTTTTTTTTTAAATATATTTGTAAAAATCCCTTTGCTCATACTATAGCTAATGTGAAATTATGGTCTTCAAAATGAATAGTAAAAGCTAATACATAGTAACTTATAAGTTTTTTCCGCACTCTAGACTATTACATCTATACCTTTTTTAAGATTAATATCATTTTATTGGTTTATTTAAATGGATGAAGTTTGACTTGCTGCATCAAATACAGTTGTCTCACAGATCCTCATATTAATGCACTTTTATATCAATTTTTTTTTTATTTTTTTTTTTTGGTTGGTTCATTTGGTCTGCATTCTTATTCTTTTGAATTAGAATTCTTAATGTTCTACGTGTTTCTTTTTTAATTTGAAATTCTTTATGATAAATTATTTGTAGATACTTTATTATCGATTTTTGAAACCAGATTTGACTTCTATTTTTTTTTTTTTTTTTTTTTTTTTTTTTTCATGTTTTTTTATTTCTTGTTTTGTGTTTTTTTTCTTTGACTTTTATTTTTTTTTTTTTTTTTTTAAATCCTAGGGAAGCCATGTGATTGCTTCACCAGCTACCACCCGGAGAAAGAGAACGGACAATAATCATGGGAATATGACGACTCTTAATTAGGAAATGTTAGGATTTGAGAGATTGATTTTTCCTTATTGCTATGATTTATTGATGCATTATATATTTCTTCCAAGGATTTGAATCAGCAACTGAATTACACAACAGACTATTAAAAAGAAATCCGCATAGTTTACTCAAAAATATATCGACAATAAGATTTAGCCCTTGTTTGGTGTAGATTAAAATCAGATTTTTAACAGATTTAAAAAAAAAAATTTGTTGAAATATGTTGTTGAAAAGTTGTAAGTACTATGAAATGTGAGTAAATTAATAGTTGATTTTGATTTGAAATTTTAATCAAATTTTACTCTTACTAAATAGTGGCTCAGTAGTTATTGTTGTCTTGGCTCAAAAGAATATAGGGTGTGTTTGATTGCAAGTATGAAAATTGGATATAAATAAAATAAATTATAGACAATTCAATTGAATTGCCTGTAACTTATTTGCATGGAAATTATTTATTAAATGTACTTGATTAGTTTAATTTTCAATTTAGAAAATGTTATACTTGTTCATCTTTTATTGTTAGGTAAATGAGAAAATGGGTAGATGAGAGTGTGTGTGTGTGTGTGTGAATTACCAGAAAAATAAAATCGTACACCCCTAAAGAAAATAAGAAAATATGGTCACGTGATTAAAATTTTGAAAATATTTTTCATTTTAAAAAAAATCAATCAAACAATACAAAAGTAAAAATTTAGATGGAAAAAAGACATTTTTTATAGAATATATTGACAATCAAACGCAGCCTAATTTCAATTATACAATTAGGAAACAGAAATTGCTGATGGAAAATTGCCAAATTTGTGGCCAAAAATAAATAAAAATGTGAGGGATTATTTGATAAAAATACTCACATTAATTCGAAAATTTGCCAGAATTTTCCGGCTTCAAATTCCAATACAATGGCATTTCATTGAGAATGGTATTATTAGATTTTGGAACAAAACTCAACGGGGTTTTGAAGAAGATGGATATGAATGCACATGGAACAAGATTTCAATTCTATGTTATTTCTATATTTTTATTTATTTATTTAATCATGGGTTTTATTTATTTACTTGTGGGTGTCTTTTGATAAGTCTAGAGAGTTTAGGGACTTTAGGAGCAATTTATATTAAACTAGTAATTAGGTTTTCGTTTGTTTTAAACAAGCAGCCTTCAGGGATGTTCAGTTGGCTTTTCAATTTTATGCATAGTGAGATTTATTCTCCAATCTTATCCTTTTCCGATATTTGAAGAATCTAACGAAATTCTAATCCTCTTATTTTCGTATTCATACTTTTATTCCCATTTTTCGCTGCATTATTACTAGTATCAAAGTTGGAGGTTGTGCATTCAGGACGATGCAAGAGTGGGTGAATAATACACAAGCATGTTTAAAATGAAAGTGGATCGATGGAGTGGGCTTGGGTCATTTTTGTATTGTGGATTGCTTTTATTATTTATGTTTCTATTATTGTGTTGGTCCAAACCCTTCACTAGTAGAGTTAGATTTTACTATTTATATGATTTTTGCATTGTAATTGAGACAGTTGATGATTAAATAAAATAATTTGTGGTTGTTGCCAAAGTTTCCTCATTTTTCTTAGTCTTCTTCTCCTTCTGTTGTTTTCTTCATCTGCTATTTCTACCTCAATTCCCTTTTCTCTGTTGATTTGTTTCTCATTCTCCATTAATTGTCTTACTTGGTCCTGCATCAAATTTAGTATCAGAGCAAAAAGCTTGGAAAACACTTCAATTATAATCTAAAAATTTTCCTGTCTTCTCCAAAACCCGGCACCTTCACCATGTCCATCCTTGTGAATCATTGATCGGTTCTCCAAAATCTTGGAACAACGTAAAAGAAAGAATTTGTTGTGGCAACAATTTTTGTTTTTCCAGTTTTCCTTCCTTAGTAAAAATAAATAAACAAAATAAAATAAAATAGTGAAAAATTAGTGAAAAAAAATGAGTTGAAGAAAAAGGAAAATTTCTTTATTATTAAGAGTCCTATTGTTAGTTGCTCGTCAAATTTTGTTACATGTTATTTTTCAATATTAATTATTTTATCTAGATAACATCCAAATCCCCTCTTCATATCATCTCATACTCCTAACTCAATCCCAATACCTACAGAGCTAAACAACCCATTCAACCCAAATTCACTCAACCCATTTAATTCATTTCCTCTAAACCCACTTATTTCCCAGCCTCAATAATAACCCATTAGTCCATTCCCTGTTCAATACACATTGTATGCCCACTAACCGTAACCCAATAACCCACAAAACCAAATACCCACCTAGATCCAAAATATGAAGCCCAACACCTCATCAACTTCCCGTCTCCTGCAACCAAAATCACAACCCAATTGAACCACCGACAACCACAACCCAAAATCGATTCAAACCTTGATGCCGGCATCCTCTCACTCGCCGCAACAAACCACAATACTACAATTCGCTCTCCACAGCCACTATAAATCAGTCGCCTTCCACCGCCACTATAAACCAATCGCCCAGCAACCCCAAATCGCCGGCATCATACACAATTAGCTCGACAACCAATACTACGTTCGTCCGCTTCTGTACGCCACAAGCACCGCTAACCTCATCTAGCCGCTTTTGTACACCACCACCACCAGTCACAACTCGCGATACAGCCATCTTGCGTAACCCACCACCGGCAACCTCATCTAGCCGACGACCATAGATGTCATGATTTCCATGGGGGTTTATGGGAATCTGATCTCACATCGGAAGTATGGGCTGAAAATGTGGGGTTTATAACTTTTTGGGCACCCTCCCCTTAACAGCTAGCTTTTGAGGGTGAGTTCTACCCAACGGATTATGACAATGGTATCAGAGCAGGCACCAAGTCTTCAGGTCTCGGTTACCACTTAGGGTGTATGGGCACCTGCTCGACGTGGTCGCCGAGTTGGAAGCGTGGTGGTTTGTCATGGTTTCCATTGGGGGTTTATGGGAACCTGGTCCCACATCGGAAGTATGGGCTGAAAATGTGGGGTTTATAATCCTTTGGGCACTCTCCCCTTAACAGCTCGCTTTTAAGGGTGAGTTCTACCCAAAGAGTTATGACAATAGACACCATTAATACTATGGAATTATAGAAGTATAGTTTCTTGCAAGGTTCACATGTAGCACTTTTCAGATTTCACAATGCACCATTAATAATAGGGAATTATAGAAGTACAGTTTCTTGCAAGGTTCACCTGTAGCACTTTTCATATTTCACAGTACACCATTAATACTATGGAATTATAGAAGTACAGTTTCTTGCAAGGTTCACCTGTAGCACTTTCTTCACAGTGTACCATTAATACTAGGGAATTATAGAACTACTACACGATCAAGTCACCCATTCAGTTACTCCACAAGTTTCTATTTCAACATCTGTTCCAAGTCTATTGAAGCCAACAATTCACAAGATGCACTTGGAGTGAATTCAGGAGCTGGAGGCTCATGACACAAGCATACCTGAGGCCCACACGTTAACAATTCAAGCAACTAAACAATATGGAGTCATTGTTCTCTATCAATTGTTGGTTTATAATATTGTTTCATTTTAAATCACATCATTTAAATTCTTTGTGTTACTGTGATCCAAATAACACTAGCCTTAAACCCAACTTGATTGAAATCATTGACTGAATTGACTTTTCAAATTTACCCCACTTATAAACCTAATTGGAGAATTTGACTAGTTATTTGGAACTTTGCTTTATTATTTTACACATCAGCATTATTAGCTTACCATATTTAGACTTACATAGTCCCAAATTTTAAGTATAAAAAAAAAAGAAAAAAAATTCAAAATTCAAATTGCTATTTTTAAGTGTTGGCACTCGTTGTTTATTGATCTCGTCATTGCACTTCAATTAGTTGGTATTGCATTGCATGCAATTGTGTAGTGGTCGTATTATCACATCTAGTTCTAGTACTCTGACCATGGACATTTCCCAATTTGATGCTCTCACCCGACAATTAGCACAACTTGTTACTAACCAACAACAGTTACAGATTCAATTAGCGACTATCCAAACTGAGATGGCTGCTACTCGTGAAGAGAATAGAAATCTAGCTGCTAGGTTGAATACCTTTGTGCAAATCTCATATTCGACTGAAGCTGAAAACTCTGAAACATCCTATAATAGAAATTATAGACGTCCACAAGATGGTCGACAGCACGTTAGACGTGACAGAAAGGACGGATATCAAGTTCGTGAACGGAAGCGAAAACATCACCGTCACGATACTCAATCTCCTCATCGCCTCAAGGAGTGTGTCTTTAGAAACATTAAATTGGATGTCTCGATCTTTGATGGTTGCTTAGACCATAGAGTATTTACTCAATGGGTTAGAGATACGGATCGTTTCTTTACCTCGTATGGGGTCCAAGAAGACTGGAGAGTTCACTTTGCTAGTTTGAAATTAATGACATTGCGCAACTCTCTTGGAAAAGTGTTGAGGAGCTCCTTGAGAGATGTGGTACTCCTCCTGTTGAAAGTTGGGATGAAATGAAGTGTCAACTTCAAGAGAAGTATTTACCCCAATCTTATAGGGGTAATTTGTTGGATCAATGGAATGCTCTTACGTAAGGCAATCGATCAGTGACTGAGTACGTCACTCAGTTTGATGAATTTCGAATGAGATATCAGGTTGTTTAAGATGAAGCCATGACTTTGAGTAGGTTTAGGCAAGGTCTCAAAGATGATCTTAAACGTGAACTTGTCCTCCGGGGTGTTACTACTTTTAAACATGCTTATTCTTTCGTCCAAGACTATGAGTTAGTTACTAGGGTTCCATATAGAAGTCGTGGTGACAACCGTGCCCCATCTCTTCAGCACCCACTCATTCTCCTAAGTCTATCCTAAGGCCTCCCCCATCTAAGGTTCCTATTGTAGGGGAAAATAAAGGTAAAGATTTTGAAATTCCAAAGACATCATCCATCTTGCAATGCTTTAATTGTAAAAGTTTCGATCACATTTCCTCTAAATGCCCTAGTAGAGCGTTATTTATGGAGGAACGTGAGGGTGTAGCGGATGACCTATTAGAGGATCAAGATTATGAGCCTAAGCTTGAAGAGTTTGAGCACTTGGATGATAATGAAAATACTTTCTTAGGTTGTATTCAAACCTTCCCAGTGGATGTAGAGTCGGGACCCCTTATTCCCGACAAGTCTCGATTAAATGTTGTACGTTGTACTCTTATTCAACCCAAATATGATGATTATTGGCGTCGTCATGTTACTTTCCACACTTACATCAAGATCAACAATAAATGTTGTAAAATCATCGTGGATAGTGGTAGCTATATAAATGCGGTCTTGATGGCTACTGTATCCCGACTTGGGCTAAAACCAGTTCCTTACCCTCAACCGTATAGCGTCTCTTAGGTTGGTACTTCTTTCATAGCTGTCAAAGAATGTTGTTTAGTACCTATTCAATTTCTCAAGTATAAAGATCATATATGGTGTGATGTCATTTCAATTGATGTCGGTCACGTCATTCTTGGTCGACCTTGGTTGTTCAATTTAGATGTAACCATTTATGTTCGATCCAATTCATGTTTCTTTGTGTTTAACGGAAATAAGATTCACCTTAACCCACTACCCTCAAAACCTGTTGGCTCGCATGAAGAAAGAAAAGTGGGGGATGAAAAGGGTTACATATCATTAACCCTACGAAGTTTGAAGGCACATTTGTGGGCGATTCTGTTGTGTTTGCATTGGTTGTTATGGAGGTTCCATTGAACTCCCCAATAGTGGCCCTTACTAAAGACCAACCGATCATTCAAGAGTTTCGAGATGTCTTACGTGATGACTTACCTAACCAGCTAACTCCTTTACGAGACATTCAACATGCCATAGATTTGGTCCCGAGAGCATCACTTCCAAATTTGACTCATTATAGGATAAATCATACTGAGCACGCTAAACTTCAGAGGCAAGTAGATGAACTCCTTCACAAAGAAAAGTCCTTATGCAGTTCCTGTACTATTAACACCTAAGAAAGATGGCTCTTAGAGGGTGTGCATAGATAGTCGTGTCATCAATAAGATTACAGTGAAGTATCACTTTCTCATTCCTAGGCTTAACGATATGTTAGATATGATGGTTGGTGTTGCAATATTTTCTAATATCGATTTGAAAAGTGGGTATCACCAGATTGGAATTCCACAGGTGATGAGTGGAAAATCGCTTTTAAAATGAAATATGGTCTTTATGAATGGCTACCTTTTGGACTAACCAACGCCCCGAGTACTTTTATACAAGCAATGACACAAACTCTTTTCCCTTTCATGGGTAAGTTCATTGTCGTCTACTTTGACGATATTCTTGTCTATAGTAAAACGAAGAAACAACACCAAGATCATCTTAAGCAGGTTTGTTATGCCCTTCGGGCAACAAAATTTTATGCTAACATCAAGAAATTTTTTCTCTTCACCGATAGAGTTATTTTCCTAGGATCCATTGTATCCTCTACGGGTGTGTCTGCTGACCCTGCCAAGATTCAAGCAATTGTTGATTGGCCTGAATCTAAGACTATTCATGTCGTCAGGAGTTTCATGGCCTAGCTACCTTTTACCATCGCTTCAACAAGGAGTTTAGCATAATCATGATTCCTATTACGGAGTGCATGAAGAGATTGGAGTTTCATTGGACACAAGAAGCGACTAAGGCTTTAAGCTAGTTAAGAAGCGAATGACGGAAGCTCCTGTTGAGGATAAGTGTGATGCCTCTGAGGTAGGAATATGTGAGTCATTAGTCAAGAACGCCACCCTGTAGGTTATTTCACTGAAAAGTTAAATGATGCGAAACAACGTTACTCGACTTATGATAAGGAGTTGTATGCAGTCGTACAGGCTTTGCGCTATTGGCATCATTATTTATTGCCCCCAAGAGTTTGTTCTTTATTCGGACCATGAGAACCTCCGTCATCTCAACTCCCATAAATGGTTGAGTTCTAGGCATGGTCGCTGGATTGAATATTTGCAGGCCTATTCTTTTGTTTTGAAACATAAGAAGGGTGTTGAGAACCAAGCGGCTGATGCATTAAGTCGTCATATCTCCCTTTTGTTAATTATGAACATCAAGGTCATAGGTTTTGAACGACTTAAGGAGGTTTACGAGACATGTCCCAATTTTAAGGATATCTTTCTTGATTTGCAAGGAGGACGGTTGGATATTGGGGATGACTTTTGCCTTGAGGAGTGTTACCTTTTTAGAGCCAATAAATTGTGCATCCCTCGAACTTCAGTGCTGGACTTCATCGTATGGAAAATTCATGCGGAGGACTTAGCCGGTCACTTTAGGAGTGATAAGACCATAGAGGAGATTGAACGTCAATTCTATTGGCCCAGTTTGAATAAAGATGTGGTTGTCTAAGATAGTTAGTACATGTAACTTCTGTCAATTAGCTAAACAGAAGAGGTAAAACACTGGTCTATACACACATCTTCCCGTTCTTGATTGCCTTTAGCAAGATGTGAGTATGGATTTTGTACTAGGACTTCCACGTACTTCGAAGAAGCATGATTCTATTTTTGTGGTAGTCGATTGTTTCTTGAAAATGGATCATTTTATCCTTTGTAGTAAAACCTTAGATGTGTCTAAGGTTGCCACGTACTTTAATGAAATTGTCAAATTGTATGGGCTACTTAAAATCATTGTGTCAGATAGGGATGTTCGGTTCACTAATCACTTTAGGAGAATGTTGTGGCAAAAGGTTGGTACAAAATTGAAATTTTCTACTGCCTATCACCGACAAACTGATGGTCAAACGGAAGTGATTAATCGTAGTCTTGGTAATTTATTAAGATGTCCAGCCCAAGAAAATCTTAGAAATTGAGATTTAATTCTTCATACAGCTTAAATTGCATATAACAATTCCATNTACAAAGTTAAAATTTTCTAATGCCTATCACCCGTAGACTGACGATTAAACAAAAGTAGTTAACTGTAGTCTTGGTAACTTACTAAGATATCTGGTCTAAGAAAATCTTAGAAATTGGGATTTACTTATTCCTATACCTCAAATTGCATATAACAGTTTCATAAATCGATCGTTAGGTATGAGTCCATTTGAAGTTGTTCATGATTTTAAACTTAGGAAGCCTTTAGATCTTATTCTGATGTCCCCACATGCTAGAGTGTCTATGTTAGCTAAAACATTTGCACAACATTTTCATGACTTGCATATTGAGATCAATAAACAACTTGAAACTAATAATACATCATATAAAGTTCGAGCTGATTTGCATAAAAGACATGTTGAGTTTAATATTAATGATTATGTTATGATCCGAATTAGACTAGAGTGGATCATACATGGATCAGCCTCCAAATAGCAAGCTCGTAGTACTGGTCCTTTTCAAAATTTAAAGCAAGTTGGCTCAAATGCATATGTTCTTAATCTTCCACCATATCTACGTTACCACTCTACTTTATATTTGAGGATTTAGTTGCTTATAAAGGTCATTTCAATCCCTCCGATGATCATCTTCTAGCTCCATGTGTGGACCTTGACTCTGAATCTCTTGCCACTTCTAACCCAATACCACCTTATCCATCACATAAAGATAAAATTGTTACTATTTTAGATAAATGAATTGTGTTGACTAATGATTGAGAGGTTCAACATTTTCTTTGATACTATTTTAGATAAATGAATTGTGTTGACTAATGATTGAGAGGTTCAACATTTTCTTGTTCGTTGGGTTGATCGACTTGAGTCTGACTGTACATGAATTACCAATTAAACACTCCAGCAGCTTGAACTAGATTTATTAGAGCTCTATCGGAGTCGCAAGATCTTTCTTTGCCCAGTTCTCCTTCCACACATTCAGGGAAAATTGGTGGGGACACCAGATTCAGACCGCCACTGACACGCTTTTATGGACGTCGAAAAAAGCTTGTTCAACTTCTTAGTTTATGGTCGAGGTATTAATTGCAGCCTCTTGTGATTTATCAACTTGATAGGGTTGGATTTTTCTTTTACCCCGGGAGAGTTAATGCGGACATCCTCGAGGATTTTGTTTTCCTATTGGGGATTTGCTTTTGTTATTTATGTTTCTATTATTGGACTTATATTATTGGGTTAGCCCAAGCACTTCACTAGTAGGATTAAATTTTACTATTTATATGATTTTTGCATTGTAATTGAGACAGTTGATGATTGAATAAAATAATTTGTGGTTGTTGCGAAAGTTTTCTCATTTTCCCTATTCTTCTTCTCATTCTTCTATTGTTTTCTTCTACCATTCGTACCTCGAATTCCCTTGTCTCTATTGATTTGTTTCTCATTATCCATTAATTGCCTTGGTCGTGCATCAAGTGACTTCTTATTGGATGCTTCTTAACTAATTTTAGTGAACAATCACTCTTTATTCACTTACCCAAATGTTCCTTATTGACAGCCTGTAGCCGATTTGAGATCTTTATGTGAGCCTCCTATTTTCTTCGCTCCCCTCGCCAATGGACCTATGGTTTCGCGGGTTTTATTCCGAGGGTTAACAAAATCTTTTGCTTGTAGTAAAACTCTAGCATTATTTCCATTTGAGTGATTATTGATCAAGGGCTTAGAGTATACATTTTTTTTTTTTAATCCTGATGGACTTCACTTAGTAAATATAAGCATTTATATGTAGTTTTTCCTTTATAAACAAATATAACGTGTGTTTCATATTTTTCTTTTTCTTTTCTGGATTTCTTATAGGTATGCGAAGAATTGTTTCCATGTGTTTATTTTAACGAGATGAATAACACAGACTAATAAACGCTGCAGCATTGCACGTTAAAATGCTAAGGTAGTAATTTATTTGACATTGGTAATTAATTTGCATCAGGTTTAGTTCTAAATAATAATGTATACGCGCTTTTGTGGATGAGATCCAATCAGCATAAAAAGGCTGGAACAAGTTTGATTATGTGGATTCAATTTTTCTCTCTTTTAAGATTTTACTTAATTTTAGTGTTAGATATGTACGATCAATGGATTGAAAAATCATTCAAATTTTCTAGTTTATAATCCAAATCAATTTTGTTAGCATGTATAGTTAATTTATACTTTCAATATATTAGTTCAAACATATTTGAGTTAAATTAAAAATGATTTGAAGATAAAATCTCTTATTAGTTGGAATTAAAATCAAAATTTTAATAATTTTTAATAAAAATTAATAAAATATGTGGTTAAAAATTGAGTCCGATGAAGCCCCATGTTTGTTTCCGATTTTTTAAAAACTCTTTTTTCTACATACTCAATTTCAATCGCATTCACACAATAAAATATTTTACACGTAACTCCAAAACTTTTCTCCACTTTTTAATTATACATTCTCTAAAAAATTTCATTATTCAAAACAATATTTTCCCAAAAAATGGCCACAAAACAAGAGAAAAATGTGATTAAAATTATTTATTGACTTTAACTTAAATTAAAATAAAAATTTCAATCCCATGTAATCAAATATCAAGACTAAGTTGCTTAAATTTTAATAATGCAATATAGTGTATTTATAGCATATATATTGAAAAAAGATAAAGACTATTGTTACATGTTTTGTAAGTTGAAAGTATTCAATCTTGTATAATGCAAGAGTAACTTAGTGTTAAGAGTCCCTAGCATTTAATTAATGTAGCTTTGAGTCCTCAACCTTCAAAAGTAAAATTCTGGATCCCTAACTGTTTAAATGATATGATGGAAGCAGTCAATATAGACATTAAATCATACGCAATTTCCACTTGACTTAAAATGGGAGGGCAAAACTTTAAATCACTTAAATGTTCAGTTTTAAGTCACATTCAATTTTAACGTCCACGTTGACAATCCATCATGATCACTTGAAGACTCGAATTCACAATTTTAAACAAGCTGGGGATTCAAAACTTAACTTTTAAGGTTAAAGGCCCAAACTTCGTACCTGGAAGGTTGGAGAGCCAATCCCTAATTTCCCCCTAACTCAATTTATCAACAGCCCTATTCGCAGGTCATATTAGTTTAAGATATTCATATTCTCATCTTGGCGGGAAGGAAAAAATTGCAATTAATGAAGATGCAGACAATTACCATACTCAAATAAGATGAAACACTGCAATAACGAACATTGGGTGTATAAAAGTTCTTACTCCAAGTAATAACCTATGGATTAAAGATGTGAGCGACGAAATGAAGAAAACAAGAAAAAGAAATTCAAAATACCAATGAATATACATTAGATAAATTCAAGATATATGCTTGAAGCAAGGAACAGGAGCAAATTTCTATTTGGAATATCCATCTTATACAAGAATAGATCAGGAAATTGTTCTTACTTAAAAAAATGTAAAAGTAATCAAGAATTGCTTTGGTTATTATAAGAAGCTTGCCTGGCTTCCACAAAATCCAATACGCTTGAAGCATCACCATGTAATACAACTCGGCCGTCCTCCATGTAGACAGCACCATCTGCATAATCGAGTTCTTCCAAACGATGGGTCACCCATAATGCTGTAGTTTCTTGGGACGTAGCCAAAGAGCTCTTCACTGCTTCAATAACCCCAAGCTAACACAAGGTCGCAAATAATCTTGTTCAGAAGCGCACAATGTATCTCAAGTTAAGAAACTTTGAATCACCACAAAAAAAAAAAAAAAAACACTCTTCCTTTTCTTGTGTGTGTTTGGTGGGGGGTTGTTGAAGCACAACGACATTGTAAGCTCCTGAATGTGTTATGAAGCTTCAATATACATGTCTTGGATAGCTATGTTCATCCTAGTATAGTTGCATCCATTTCCTGGTGCGTCCATTCAGAACCAAGACTAGGCCTTTCACTAAAATGAGTATGTAATATTTGAACAGTTGACCAACATCGTAGCCTCAATGGAGAGAAAACCTGAGTTCATGCCGCTCATCAAACATTCTTTTCTTGGGGCGATTTCTTTAACACCACCAGAGAGACCAATAATGTTGTGCATTCAATTATATTTATCTCTCTTTTTTTTTTTTACAGAGTTAACAACAGCTTTTAGGATCATTAAACCCCTTTTCTTGAGATTTTGCCTTTTGAGAAGTTGCAACTTGATTCCATGTATTGATCAAGATATTTTATGTTGTTGTGCATTCAATTATATTCATTATTCTTTTATTTTTTATTTTTTTCCAAGAGTTAACCACAGCATTTAGGATCATTAAAATCTTTTTCCCCTTTCTTGAGATTTTACTTTTTGGAATTTGCAACTTAATTCCATGTATTGATCAAGATACTTTATGTTCTTAAATCCACATGTATTATGGGAATATACTTTGGGATAAACACAAAGGAAGCATTACTTTGAGCTGCATGTCCGACATTCCAACCATACAAATAGTTCATGTTCACCTATTCTACTGGTTTCCTTCCACACATTTCAAGAATATCATATTTGATATATATGTTCAACCTCCAAGCATATCCTCAACTCTATTAAATCAAGATCCAGGAACTACATAAGGTGGTCCATCTCCTATTTTCCCACAAAATCATTAAAAGTTTGAACCACATTAAAATTTTCATTCTCATTCTTCTACTCATCTTCGATCTCACATTCTTCAATAAATAATGTTCTTTTTGTCAAACAAGGGAAAAGTTTGTTTATACAAAAATTAGATGATAATTCAATATTAATAATAATATTGTAAAATTAAGTTAGCCCCTATTTGAGCCACATTAAAATTTTCATTCTCATTCTTCTACTCATTTTCGATCTCACATTCTTCAATAAATAATATTTTTCATCCCATCAATAATTTTTCCTTCTTTTTCAACCACACATTCTCCATCAATCTAATATTCCAAAATACATTCTTCCCAAATAATGTGGCTCAAACACACCCTAAATACAAATAAATTTACCTCATTCTTTCATGTAAAAGTCGAAGAACAATTAAATGTATCGCAGACAGAATTTAGGTTAACTAGTGTCTCAGTACATGTTCAGAAATCAATTCGAATCTACAAATCACCTTGCCCCTCCCCCAACCCACAAAATCGAGACAGGACGTACTTCATTACCTTTTCTTGGTCAAGAAATTCTGTCAAGAAAACTCAAAAGTAAATTTGTAATACCTGATCATTTTCATCCAAAAACGTTGTGAGTTCATCTAGTAACAATACTTTGCAAGCTTCTGCCAAAGCACCAGCAATAGCAACCCTTTGTTTCTGACCACCACTAAGAGTTTGAACTGGTCTCTAAGCAAGCAACAAAGAATGAATGTAAGAGCAATATTAAATTCATGACACAAATTATAAATCTATTAGTATGTGTTGTTAACGTACTTTCAAATATTCATACATGCCTACAGCATCCAAAGCTTTAGCCACTCTACACGTAACCTCTTCACGGCTTATATTGCACTTGCCAAGGCCAAATGCTACATCTGCTTCCACTGTGGGCATCACTACCTGGAAATTGAAAAGTCACGTCTCCTACAGTTTAATCCTAGTAAACATTAGTGTCTAACCCAAAATATCCTTCAGTGTGATGATATGATAAAACGTAGCATTCCACACATGCTATAATAGGAAAACATATTTTCTAAACCCCCATCCAAAGGTTCACCATTGAAAAATAGTCTTTCCCAGTTTTTCATCACTATAAGACATTAAAACATAATCAGCCTTCTTTATATAAGTAACACAGTGTGATTAGATACATGTGTAAATGTGCCGTGTTTCCTTTCTCTGATCCTTTTTAACATTCGCTAGTCTTATCTTTTTATAGCCATAGGTAAAGTCTGTTCAAAAATCAAAGTTTCCACAGATGCTCACTGTTTCTAACCTAACCATTCTATCCAACAACATATCCAATCATCTTGAAAAGTGAAAATTCAGCTCAATATTAACTATCACAATAGCCAATAATCAGAAAGATAATGCTAGACTAGTCTACGTATCAAAGTTATAAAATCATGAAAAGGATCATTAGAATATTAATCCATGTCAACACGATTTCGACATTATGACGAAGCACAGGTACACGGGCGGACCCAACACCCGGCGAGGGGGCGCGGCCGCCTACGCTGGATCTGCTGGAGTCTTTAATACCGCCGGGTCACTATTGGCACTAAGAAAACTGCAATTCTATGAGAACAGCATCTGGGTTTTTAACTATTTGTTCATTTTGATCTGCTCATGAAAAAGAAACGATGAAAATATAGTGTTTTTATGAAGTTTTGCTGAATGGGAAGGGTTAGTAGTATAAATACAGTTGAAACAGCATATTCAGCGCCAAGTATGGCACCAACAGTGAGCGGTAGTGTGGAGAGTGAGGATCATTTTAGTAGCTTTGACAATTCTGTGAATGCGGTATCGTTTGGATTTGTTGCCACTGCCATTCTCATCTCTATGTTCCTAGTTATGGCAATTTTCGAGAGGTTTCTCCGCCTCAGATCTACAGCTGCCGATGGTGGCCACAGCCCTGGTGGGGTTAAGAATATAAGGGCTCAAGGGAAGCTCAACTACCCTTCTCCCAAGGTATAATCACTTTTCAGAAAAATGTGGTCATAACGTTTTTAAGTTACAAGCATTGGTACATATCACACACACACACACACACACAATTATGGAATCAAGTTTGGCCAATGCAATGATCTTATCTTAACTTTATTGTTACAGCTACATTTGATTTTTCTTGTTTACTATTTTTCATAATCAATGGCAATATTTTTCATGAAAAATGGGTTTTTTCCACCTAATTCCACCTTATTTAATTAAATATTAATAACTGACCTTGTTCTTACGATTGTTGATTGTCAACAGTCAATGGTCGATCAACATTCGATCCGCCCATGCTGAACTTTTGTGTTGGGTCGGCCACTGCACACGTAGCCTAATTTCATGTCCCAATACCCAATACTAATTATGCAGTCACGTTATGGAAATTACAGCCTACAGGTTAACTTACTTCACTATAATTCTTAGTACAATCAAATTTTTTTACTTGACTGAAAATCACGGTTACCTATTCAATACCTCGAATTTAATATGCATAACATAGAATGCCCAAAATTTATGTGAGGAAGTGTGTAACAATCCGCACATTTTAGAATCCATAGATGAGTGAATAAAAGAATCAGAAAAACAAATAATAGGTAAAATTAAGAAAAAGATAACCTGATGATCAGGGTTCTGAAATACGAAACTCCTAGGCTTTTCAACACGCAAAAACCCGCCATTTGGATTCAGTAAACCAGCCAAAATCTGTACAATTCCAAAAGCCACAAACAAAAATATAAAATATAGAAATAAGAAATAAGGCACTCTCTCAGCCAGAGAAAGGTACAAGCAATCAATGCACTCCGCAAAAACAATCCTGCAACACCCAAATTTTTGTATCTATGCTTCAAATTGGAAATAATGTGAATTTTTTTGAATTAACAGCTAGAATTGAAACTAGAAGTATATAGTATGTACATATATACTTTGAGGAGGGTGGATTTTCCGCAGCCATTGGGGCCAAGAAGCATCCAGAACTGTCCAGAGGGGATGCTGAGCGAGCAATCATTGAGGATGGGAATAACTTTTCCATGCCGAGTGGTGATTGAGAAGCTCAGATTCCGACAGTCTATCGCCGGATTAGCGGCGGTGGTGCTGCCATTGTTCGTGGCGGAATAAGAGTGGAGGAGCGGAAGGGCGGAGGACCGGATTACAGCGGCTGGTATCATTTTGGGTAGGACCGGCTACTCTCCTGACCTTTTTGTCTAAAGACCAAAAAGCGTTAGTCAGCTCCCTAGAGTTGTTCAACACGATTTTGTAAATGGACAAAAATCGTGCTTGCTTTTAAAATTATTTCGAGAAATTCTTTAAACATAAAATACTTTCTATTTAAATGAGTTAATTTTTAAAATTATACTCCAACAAATTATTTAAATTAATATTTTATTTTAGAGAGTGAATTTGGCTCTTCAACTTACTTTCTATAATTAAACACATTCAAAATAATAATTTGGAGGAAAGCTAATCTATAATCTACAATATATTAAATATAACATCAAGTGAAAATCATTTTTTGGACGATTGTGCCCCAATACAATTTATTTATTTGAATAATACCTTACTTTTTATTTTTCAATATATATTTAATTTACAAACTATAATAAATACTACAATTAATTAACATTCATATTCATTTAATTAATATTAATTAGAATTTCGAATTAAATAATGTCTTTCATTATTTATGTCCATGTATAGTAATTCTTATTCAATTTCACTCAATTGAAAATTAAATTATATTCATTTAATATTCTATAATATATTAAATATAACATCAAGTGAGAATCATTTTTTAGATGATTTTGCCCCTAATATAATTTATTTATTTGAATAATACTTTACTTTTTATTTTCAATATATATTTAATTTACATACTATAATATATACTACAATTAATTAACATTCATATTCATTTAATTAATATTAATTAGAATTTCGAATTACATAATGTCTTTCATTATTTATGTCCATGTATAGTAATTCTAATTCAATTTCACTTAATTGAAAATTAAATTATATTCATTTAATATAAATGATTTAACATTTATTTTCACGTATATATTACATAGTATTAAATATAAATTAATTAACATTCATGTGTATTTAAATATCACTTTTATAACATTTATAAAACATTTGATAATAACGTGCAATGCATATTCAACATTAATTAGTAATCTATAATATATTAAATATCACATCAAGTGAGAATAATTTTTTGGACGATTGTGTTCCCTAATACAATTTAAATATTTGAATAATACCTTACTTTTTTATTTTTCAATAAACATTTAAGAGTAATTAGCACGTAATGTCCCCACATTTCATTGTTATTGTGGAAAACGTCCATACCTTTCATTTTTTTCGAATTTTCACCTTTCATTGCGCAAAAGGTCATTTTTATTAATTATCTTAATTAAAAATTATGAAATGACGAAAATACCATTTCCTTTAAATAAAACAAAAGGAAAAAGAATAAAACTAATTGCAATCATAGTCCCAATTTTTTTTGAAATGCACAAATGAGCCACAAAAAATTATTAAAAGGATAATTAGTATATTATGTCCCTATCTTTCACATTTATTGTCAAAAATGTCCATACATTTCATTTTTGTTTTTGCATTTTGACTCTTAATTATATATTTGATTGTACAAATCATTATTTCCATCCATTTTTATCCAATTTCTCAATAAAGAACTGTGAAATAATGGATATACCCTCATATTTAAATTAAAAAAAAAAATTTTAATCTCAAATTCTTTAATAATTTATTTGGGACTCGTTTGTACTTTTTAATTTTTTAAATAAATTTAATTCAGATTCGTTTCCACTTTTTATAAAAAAAATTAAAAATTTTTAAATAATTTATAGGGGATCTCGTTTCCACTTTTTTAAAAAATTGAATTATGGT
Organism: Fraxinus anomala; assembly: GCA_903798345.1. NCBI lineage: Eukaryota > Viridiplantae > Streptophyta > Magnoliopsida > Lamiales > Oleaceae > Fraxinus > Fraxinus anomala. The sequence continues at coordinate 3,388 of CAIGRN010193897.1, read as the reverse complement.
TGCAATTAATTCTTTAGTTTTTTTATTTAAATAGGAGAGTATATTCATCATTTCACTATTTTTTATTGAGAAATTGGATGAAAGTTGATAGAAATGATGGTTTTTGCTATCAAATATATAATTATGGGAGAAAATGCCAAAAAAGGAAGAAGATAGGGACTTTTTTGCAATAATAGTGAAAGATATGAACATTATGTACTAATTACTCTTTTAATAATTTATTTGGGACTCATTTACGCTTTTCAAAAAAGTTGGGATTATGTTTGCTATTAATTTTTTTCTTTTTCCTTTTGTTTTATTTAAAGGGAAGGATATTTTTGTCATTTCACAAATTTCAATTGAGAAAATGTATAAAAATGACATTTTGTACAATGAAATGTGAAAATAATGGTGAAAATGCCAAAAGAAAATAAAAGGTAATGACGTTTTCCACAATAATAATGAAATGTGAGAACGTTATGTGCTAATTACCCTGCATTAATTTACAAACTATAATAAATACTACAATTAATTAACATATATATTTATTTAATTAATATTACTTAGAATTTGAAATTAAATAATATCTTTCATTATTTACGTCCATGTATACTAATTAGGATTCAATTTCAATTAATTGAAAATTAAATTATATTCATTTTATATAAATGATTTAACATTTATATATATATATATATATATATATTCCATAGTATTAAATTTAAATTAATTAACATTCATGTATATTCAATATCAATTTTATAACATTTATAAAGCATTTGATAATAACGTGAAACTGATATTCAATATTGACTAGTAAAAATAAAAGACTGTGAAAATGGTAAATATTTGTTGTGAGCAATAAAATTGAGTATTAAGTATAAAGAGTATGTTGTAGCATTTGAAAATTTTTACTTTATAAATTTATAAATATTCTCTAAATTATAAAATATACTCTTTAAAAATATAGAATTTTTTGGAAATGCTCTTAAGGAACTTATTTAAAAAATAAAAATAAAAATAAATTTATACATCTTCACTACAAGTTTTTCGAATTAATCAATCAATTTAAGTTAAGCTAGATTGTGAATGGGGGAGTTCAGATTTGTTGTCTTGCAAAGCTTTCCTCTTAGTTGTTCCTTAAATTTTGACTTGTTACTACAATTTTAAAAATATCAAAAACCACACAATTTTTAAAATATCATCCAAGAGCAATTTTGAACTCTACAATTAGAGGGGGAGGAAGGGGCGAAGAATTTCGTGAATTGGGATTTTTATAATTTCTACTAAAAAAAATTTGTCACGTACTTTGACTAAAAACTGAAAACTAGATTGAAAAATTTAAGGTTTAAATACTACAATTTTTTTTTTTTTGGAAACTAAGGGTGTGTCTGGGATTGATTTTGTCAATCCAAAATCAATTTTTGGGTCAAATCACAAGGGTCCACTGACGGGAAAGAAAAGCACAGTTTGGGAAGAAATTGAAATAGAATGACTATATTATCCTCCATGTGCAAAGTTAACAACTTTCTCTCACCTCAAATTATTACAACATTTGACCAATTCAAATGTACTATGCATCCTCTGGAAATAGGCATTTGGTGTCCGCAATAGGCATTTGCGGACACCACTTCCGCACCGTACGGAGTATTAACTATGCACGGTGCGGAGACGATGCGGACACCAAATTCACACTATGTGAACACCACCTCTGCACCGTGCGGAGTGTTACTCCGCAGGGTGCGGAGACTGGTGTTCGCACCGTGTGGACACCACCTTCGCACTGTCTGCAATGTGCACAATTTTTATTCTTTTATTATTTTTTTAAAACATAATTGATACGTATAACATAAGATTATTTTATAAAAACTACCATTAAGAACGTTGTTTTGAAATCAAAAATTATTTAATTTTAGTTCATATGGAAATAGTTTATTTTCTAACTAATAAAATTATAATTATAAGTTAGGCAACAACACATTTTGAGAAAAATGTTATTATTTTCTCTACTTTCATCGTGTTATTTACGAAAAGAAATATTTATTTTCAACAGACATAACTCTTCAACACATACACGAAAATCAGAATTACTTTCGGGAGCGCTGCCCCAAGCCCTTTCGACCCCCCACCCCACTAATCCTTCAACTACTCGATTATTTTAACCTCTTTTAATCCACACTATATAACGACTAATATACAAACGAATATATCCGTAAAATTTTTTTCCTCTCTACACTTTTCATATATTCTTCTCATAGGTAATTAACCAATTCGGTAGAATATATGTCAATTTGACAATAAGAATTCGATACAAAAAATTAAGATTACTTGTTTATTTATGTTATTTTTAAACTTCATTCTGCTTGAATACTTTATTATGAATAATTGCATTTCATAGATAGGGCTTGCAAGTTTTGTAGAGTTAATGCACTAAATAAATTTACTTTGTTAAATAAAGTTTATTTTGTAAACTTCATTGAATGTATATGCAACACTAACATAACTTTAAAAATAACCAAAACCATGCATTGCACGGGTCAAAACTAGTTGTGAAGATAAATTGCTAATTTTTTTTTTCGTTTTTCCAATTCGCAAAGCAATACAATAATTCTTACATATGAAATAGTAATTTAAAATGTACGTGGACACAATTATTGTACGATAACGACGTTGTTATACATACACACGCTTACTGACTTTGAGCCAAGTAATCTCGAAAACGATCCCACTCATTGCATTGCATTGCATTTCTGGTGCATTCATCTCAGCAGCGGCTTCTTCATGTTCATCTGTAAGTTCTACCTCCGTCGCGTCCGGATTTGTCTCCGCAGTTGCGAAGGCCTCGTCGACAACTGCAGCCCGTCGAAGGAAGTTGTGCATAGCCATAGTTGATACCACAACAACAATCTACACTTTGAAATTGTAACTTGGCATTCGATCGAGAATTTTCCATCGATTTTTCCACACACCAAATGCCCGCTCTATTACATTCCCGCATGACGAGTGCCTGAAGTTAAATTTCTCACGCGCGTTTCTAAAGTCCCGCCTCCGACCCTTCTGACGTCGTAAAACTGCTGAAAATGATACAATATATCTGACCCCTTATATGAAGCCATGTACCCAGGTCTATGGGCGAAACCAGAGTCGACATAATAATATTTACCCGGGGCAGGATGCGGGAAATCAATTTCAGGACTATGTATAACCCGTGCCAGTATGCGTGAATCGTGCGTGGTCCCCGCCCCACCCTGCATGCACAAATGTGAAACATAAATTAAAATCACATGCTGCAAGAACATTTTGTGTTGGGATGCCCTTGCGTCCTATAAAATTCACTCATTCATCTCGCGGCATGACAGCTTTGACGTGCGTTCCGTCAATCGTACCTATGCAATTTTGAAATAACGGA